>JAHWFP010050416.1:22740-42029 GCA_023313725.1 Lithobius niger | reverse complement strand
ACAATTCCCTACCACTAACAACAACACAAATGAAAATTGAAAATGTAAATATTAAGCACCATATAATTGGATGCACAAAATTTAACTATAAATGTAAAAATGTAGAAAGTGTAAATGAAATAAAATACTTAGGATTATTAATATACAAAAACTGGAGGTTCTGTAGCCATATTGAAGAAGTTATTGTAAAAGTGAGAAAAATTATACCAACACTACACAAAATACGATAATTAATAATAAAAATAAAATAAAAATTTATGAAGTATTAATTTTATCACACATTAGATATGCGTGCACAATATATGTAACAACATCGAAAGGATTAGTGGAAAAGCTTAAAAAAATACTGAATAAAGCTGCAAAAGTACTTTTTCAAACTTAAAAAGAAACAAAAAAAAAAGGATAAATATATTTAGACAAAACAAACTCGTGAGAGTTAACAATATTACAAACAAAAACGTCAAGTGTGCCGTAAAAAAGGGGGTTATATGATTGAATTTTCACTTATTAAAATGAACACGGAAAAAAATTGACGATTTTTAATTGAAATAATAAAATGTACAATTGAGAAAATTCTATCTGTTTAGGTGCTGTTGTGCTTTATCAATCAGATATTTAAAACGTAAAGCACAACAGACGCACCTAAACACTTGGAAGTTTTTGTTTGTAATCCGTGTACCTTTTTTACAGCTATGGCGTCGCACTACAAAGCATTATGCATGCAGTTGATTGTTGCTGGCCACTTTGAAACAGTTTCAACTCAGCTCTGAAAGCTTGCATCTGCGAAATAAATAGGCCTGGCCACGAAATAAACAATGTAGCTTAGTTTGGGTTTTATCTATATCGTTTAGCTGAAACACGGTTAAAAAAGGGTTAAAGGGTTTAACGAGCGTTAACCACTCCTGGTCATCTGCCCGAAGCCCTACGGCCATATGTCTGCAACAGCCAGATTCCCAGGCGGTCACCCACCCAAGTACCAACCCAGCTGAAACACGGATTCTTTCTTTCAACAATCGGCTTTTTAGCAAAGACATACCACGTGCACGAAGAATGGATCTGGAGTTTGCTGAGTGACATTGTTCCCTAATTACAATGGTTAAAACAATGTAAAACAATCAAAATGATCGTTCAGGGACCTGTAACTCCGGAACAGCTCGACCAATCGAAAAGTGGTCTCTGTGAGGATGAAGCCCAGGGAAATTTCTGGGTTAGATCATTTTTAGATTTTAGGTAGGGGCGGTAGCTTTTTCTGAAACCGGGTCACACAAGAACACTACCACCACCACCAAGAAGTAGTGAACAGTTTTCAAATTTCCGTGTGGCTCCCTACGTTTACGCTTGCACGGAAATGCATAAAAGTTGGTATATAGTTGGGAAAGGTTGCTATCTACTATTTGGCCAAGTTTAGTTGAAATATATTGAATAGGAACAGAGAAATTAATAGTTTTAGTTTTGCTGGTGAGAGGACTTCAATCATTACACACTAATATACATAAAACTCGATTATACACTAATTACATAAAACTATTTATTATAAGATTGAATGGAAAACCATAATAGAAAGGAAACTAGAAAGAGTCAGAACTGGTTAAAACTTCCACATTACAGAAATTTATATGGTACCACATATTTTAATAAACTGTCAGAAGAACTGAGAAATCTGAAAATGAATAATTTAAAACACAAGAGCTCATGTACTCATTCAATAATTGCTATTTGCAAGTCTCTTTGTTTGTTTTCTTTATGACAACTAATACTTTTTATCATTGTTTTATTACTTTTTTATTGGAAATGGAACCAATAACCAATAATTATTATTATAAAAATTTCGGCTGAAACACGCTATTTTTCTCATTGAAATCGAGAGAAAACAGTTTTGAGTGTATCGCAGGTGGTTCCCATTCATTTCGTCACAAACCTTTTCGTCACATCCACTTTCGGCACATTCAGTTCGTCACCCGTTCAATTTGTCACTGCAACTATTCGTCACACGCTATTCGTCACACACTGCTCGTCACACTCATTTCGTCACTCGTTCACTGCAACTATTCGTCACATACTACTCGGCACGCTCATTTCGTCACTCATTCACTTGGTCACTCCAACTATTCGTCACACGCTATTCGTCACATATATACTACTCGTCACGCTCATTTCGTCACTCATTAAATTTGTCACTGCAACTATTCGTCACATGCTATTCGTCACATACTACTCGTCACGCTTATTTCGTCACTCATTCACTTGGTCACTCCAACTATTCGTCACACGCTATTCGTCACATACTACTCGTCTCGCTCATTTCGTCACTCATTCAATTTGTCACTGCAACTATTCGTCACTTGCTATTCGTCACACACTACTCGTCACGCTCATTTCGTCACTCATTCACTTGGTCACTCTAACTATTCGTCACATGCTATTCGCCACACACTACTCGTCACGTTCATTTCGTCACTCATTAAGTTTGTTACTCCAACTATATGTCACACGCTATTCGCCACACACTAACACCCTAAACTGTTTACAAAAAAAAAATTATGCCGCCTCCGCAGTCGACAAAAAGGCAACCTCGTCAGGATGGCTAAGCTCTAGTCACCCGATACCATTCAATAAATAAAATGTAAACGAGATTGCAATTCAAAGACTCATCGCTCCGGAACCATTAAAAAAAATATAGGTTTGTATAGGCTTTTAAGGTTTTTACCGGTTGATTATGTAACACTAGTGATAACTTTTTTAGTAATTTTTTTTTTAATTTGTAAAATATTTTTGTTCGAATAGCATACGTGACGTACAGTTGATGTGACGAACTGAATGAGTGACGAATTGGGCGTGACGAGTAATGTGTGGCGAAATGGGTGTGACGAGTAATGTGTGGTGAATAGCGTGTGACGAATAGTTGGAGTGACAAATTGAATGAGTGACAAAATGAGCGTGACGAGTAGTATGTGACGAATAGCGTGTGACGAATAGTTGGAGTGACCAAGTGAATGAGTGACGAAATGAGCGTGACGAGTAGTGTGTGACGAATAGCATGTGACGAATAGTTGGAATGACCAAGTGAATGAGTGACGAAATGAGCGTGACGAGTAGTGTGTGACGAATAGCATGTGACGAATAGTTGCAGTGACAAGTTGAATGAGTGACGAAATGAGCGTGACGAGTAGTATGTGACGAATAGCATGTGACGAATAGTTGCAGTGACCAAGTGAATGAGTGACGAATAGTATGTGACGAATAGCATGTGACAAATAGTCGGAGTGACGAAATGAATCAGTGACGAAATGAATCAGTGACGAAATGAATCAGTGATGAAATAAGTGTGACGATTAGAGTGTGACGAATAGTGTGTGACGAATTGAGTGTGACAAGTGTAGATGTGACGAAGAGGTTTGTGACGAAATGATTGGACACTATCGTAGGTACCTTTTTTTTGTTTTTACCCCGAAATCCATCACAGTACCACTGTCATTTCTACATTGACCCACTTCCGAAGTTCAGAAAGAATTAATGAGATCATGCAGTCAATGACTTATGCGTATGGCATTTAATACCCTGACAATGGCCATGGTCGGTTAGCGGAAGAAAACCTTTAATCCTGCTATTGACTACCACAAATACGTTGGTGTGCTGTGCTCCCTCCAACCATCTACAAAGCAGAGTGTTCGTGAAAGGCGATTAGGTGTTGCTTGACTACAATTCCACGTAGAAGACACGGGCACTACCAGTCACTAGAGGATTAACAAGACAGTTGTAGGAGAAGTGGTGAGTTTGATATCCACTTATGCTTCGGGCAACCAAGACGATCTGAAGTTGAAGTTAATATCAAGCCAAATTTAGCACACGACGAAAGGTATCAGCCGGATGAATTGTGTATCCAGGGAAACATTGAATGCTTAGAAGCTACATCCGTGCTTCTGACTCACCCATTGAAAATGTCAGAATAGGTTGAGGTCTTTTTCAGGCCTCTTTAATAATTCGCTTTACCGGATCGGTGCGCCAGTTATTCACATGTTTACTTCCGAAGTTTTCATCGGGACGAGGTGCTCGGATATACATCCAAGCGCCAGTTATACTGACGAAATCTTCAAATATATAAAGTGTATTCAGTGACGGCGTCAGGACCGGCAGAGGGGGCAGGCACATCTGGAAACAAGAGTGGGCCAGGGAGTTTTTTTCAAGACATTACGCACTTGTATTCCGTTTAATTCAACTGAAACGTAACGTAAGTCTCAAAAAGTCCAATTTTTTTGTAAAATATGCTCCATTAACGCACAAAATAAATTATTGCAAAGTTGGTACAAAAATGAAAAATTAAATAAATAAAATAAATAAAAATAAATAAAAGCACAGTTTATTTATTTGATGTCAAGTTCGTTAGATGTTTAGTTTAGATTTGTATTTCTGGTGGTGTCCTTATTTTTGGGTTCAGGGGGCTGGCAGGGGAGGAGTTGTGAAATAAGTGGGGAGTCATTGCCCACTCCTAAAGCCATCACTGAATGTATGCAAGTTCGCTTAATTAAAATATATACATAATTATAATAAACTAGAAGAAGCCCGTGCTATGCACGGGGCCGGTCATAAATTAAATGTACAGACAGTCTTCCTGGCACCCCGCCAACCTATAGACACTGGCTTAGAAACGCTAATTCCCCACTCCCACTCCCAACTCCCATTTAGCCCGCCCAACGTTAACCTTTCATCACCTTTTGTGTGGTTTGTCCCCAGTGGGTACACATTCATGCCGGACTAAATTCCATTTTGCATCACACGTCATGCCCCGTCATACGTCGTGTCCCGTTTGCCCGGAGCTGAGGTGTTAACGCCTTCATCTGCGAATTAAATAAGCCAGCTGCCAATTTCATTTTACCCATCAACAATCAACGGTTTGGACGATAGTTTTCAATCCTTAGCACGTGCCCCAGGAATTGTTAGGCACCGTAGCAAAGACATTACACGTGCACGACAACAATGAGAAGTGATTGTTGTCTTTCCGGTTTTCCTTTTAGCTTTCCCTTTAGCCTTCCTTTTAGCCGGCCTCCAGAATTATTATGTAGATTATGAGACTTAATTAAAAAAAAAACTCAAGATTTCTGCTATTACAGCTTATTTTGGTTAAATACACGATTGTATTTCGTATTGCTGCGGCAGATGGACTTGTTGAAATTTACTGCTTCTTCCTATGTGTATAAGCTCAGTCCATGATTAATAGCCTAATAGGCCCTTACGTTTTCACTACCAACTATAAAATACTCTCACCGAATGTTAGGAATGCTGTATTACACGAATGAATGAAAATATGTGACGAATAGTTCTAGTTAGTCTAAGCGAAACCTTACTGCTGTACCCAACCAATATTCACGTAAATTCAGTAAAAGCCAAAGCCCAAATTTCAAAACGTTTCATGCCCAAACTAAGATAGAATAGTGTAAGGCCACACACTCGACTACTTTTCAGTGTTCTTCAATCGCGTCGTTTACTTTCTGATCAACACCCTACTGATGATAAACATATCATTTTCCAAGATTTTCAAGAACTTTTACAGGCATGGAATTTTATCATTACTTCCCAGGACATTTCCAGGTTTTCAAACACCCGTATACGAACCCTGAATTACTGTACAGCTCTGCTAAGCACACTAAGAAGATTAGTTTTTAAATATTTTCCAGTGATGCCATTTAGCCAAGTAGAATGCACCAGTCATTAGCTAATCTGTCGTGTGCAAAAATTATACTGGTAAAAACATTTGAATACAGCAGTAAGGTTTCACGTGGATTAAACACAGCAACAGTGCAATATCTGAATTGTGTTCCTTTGCTGTTTTGACTTCGGAGCAGTTAAACCTTACCTTAAGCCTCAAACGAGTTCGTTTTTGTTTTTCTATTTGTTTATCGTTTAATAATTCAATATCGAACTTTCCAAACGTGTAGTTCTACACCCATTTCATTTTTGTACGAGGCATTCATTACTAGCTGAGAGTATTTTTTGCTCTCAAGTAGTAGCCTAATTAAGCCTAGTATCCTCTTACTAGGCAATTAATTACGGTCAAAGCTAATCCACATGAAAGGAAGCAGTAATCAACGAGACCAACCGCCTCAGCAACACGAAATTGATAGGTATTTAAGGCATTTAACCATTGTGACTGCAAAGCAGAAATAAAAGAAATTTATTGTTATTTATTACTAGTTCCCTAATCGTTAAAATGAACCTGAACAATTAAAAGCGTAAGTAGACATTCAATAAAAAAAAAAAGGGGGGGGGGGGAAGCACACTTGTGGAAAAGGGTTAATTGAACTTTTTTCGAGGTAGTTACCTGCTACTTTTGTACTTTGCCACAGTTGTGAGGTCCGGCTTGTTGTTCCCGACGAAGCAAGGTCAGGAGAAAAAGGGCACTTGGGGTTTAAGAAAAAAGGGCACGTGCCACAATGTGCGTACGCCCTTGTGAACTACAGTGTCTTACATCTACCAATACCAAGGCATGACGAAGCATCAAAATTACAGCCATAATTAAACCAAGGAACTCAATAAATTTACGTTGTTATGCATTTGCCGAATTAAATTCAAAACATAACTGAATAAAAATGGCATTGACCTAAAAAGAAAACTTGTCTAATGAGGAACCTTTTGTGCGTCAACTTCTCGGCGCACCAGCCGACTGAAACGGCAGTTTAGAATATCATAGCAAGCAGATACTTAGTTATGCTTATTCGGCATATATTTCTCCTTGTATATGCCCCATGACAAGGGCGAAACGAATATTACGTATCTGCAGGCTTGATTGTTGACTAACATTTTATATTCTGAAAGCACCAATTATAATAGCCGTGAAACTTTAAAACAGTTACAGGACGATTTAGGAATGAAAGCTTCGCAGGTAAACGAAAATTTTAATAAATTGCGAAGAGCATTTCATGTCAGCGCACAAAGGAAGCGGGCGACTGAAACAGAACAGCGCAAACTTGAGTAAACTTCCATAAACGACGGAAATTGCGTGCAATTATTAATTGCTCAATTATCAATTCTGCGCAGCACCTTGCCTATATATCCTCTTCCAAAATTTAGTGTTTACAAGGTTTCCAGAGCTATTTGTAAGTCAATTAAGTCAATACTGCGATATGCTAAGGATGATGCAATTGAGCAGCAATTTTTCATGCTCAACCCTTCACAATGGCGGCCCTATTTTGCTCGTTGGTTGTTGCCAATTGCCTTTACTGTTAACTTTGTCTCGTTAACTGTTTTTGTTACGCCACTTTCGAATAACATTACTGACGCGTGCCGGGAGAAAAATAACGAAAGTTGTGTAAATGTGTAAAGATTTGGCCCACTTTCCAATTAGCTCCAAAACACTAAGACACAGATGTAAATATCAACTCCTTGGCACACGTTTTACATTTTCGTATAAAAGCACATTATGAGGAGCGACAAAAAGAAGACTCCATACGGCTTAACGGAGTCTCCACATGTTTATCTAATCGCGTGTTTACGGCAATATTAGCTCCAAAAAACAAAGACACAAATGTAAAATACAACTCCTTGGCACACGTTTTACATTTTAATATAAAAGCACATTATGAGGAGCGACAAAAAGGAGACTCCATACGGCTTAACGGAGTCTCCACATGTTTATCTTATCGCGTGTTTACGGCAATATTAGCTCCAAAAAACAAAGACACAAATGTAAAAATCAACTCCTTGGCACACGTTTTACATTTTCGTATAAAAGCACATTATGAGGAGCGACAAAAAGAAGACTCCATACGGCTTAACGGAGTCTCCACATGTTTATCTAATCGCGTGTTTACGGCAATATTAGCTCCAAAAAACAAAGACACAAATGTAAAATACAACTCCTTGGCACACGTTTTACATTTTAATATAAAGCACATTATGAGGAGCGACAAAAAGGAGACTCCATACGGCTTAACGGAGTATCCACATGTTTATCTAATCGCGTGTTTACGGCAATATTAGCTCCAAAAAACAAAGACACAAATGTAAAAATCAACTCTTTGGCACACGTTTTACATTTTCGTATAAAAGTACATTATGAGGAGCGACAAAAAGGAGACTCCGTACGGCTTAACGGAGTCTCACATGTTTATTTAATAGCGTGTTTACGGCAATATTAGCTCCAAAAAACAAAGACACAAATGTAAAAATCAACTCTTTGGCACACGTTTTACATTTTAATATAAAAGCACATTATGAGGAGCGACAAAAAGGATACTCCGTACGGCTTAACGGAGTATCCACATGTTTATCTAATCGCGTGTTTACGGCAATATTAGATCCAAAAAACAAAAACACAAATGTAAAAATCAACTCCTTGGCATACGTTTTACATTTTCGTAAAAAAAAAACATATCTTATCGCGTGTTTACCGAACGTTTGTCTCTCGTTTTGGGTCGCTACCCGACCCAATGTGGTCAAATGAGCACGGACTGGTACCTATTTTCTGGGATAACCCACGATAGAAGTAAGTTGAATAGGTTTTAACCCAATACATAGGACAAACACCACGTGTGCTACGATTATCCAGGCACGAAGCAACTCTGCTTTCATAGTGTCAACGTTTGCATTAGCAGACGAATTAGGCAGCGTGCCAACTTGGCGTACCGGAAGTATGTTCGTAGTGTCACCTTTCGCATTAGCAGACGAACTGAGCACCGTGGCCGAGAAGCAGAATGAAAAATAACTCACTTCAAACGTGCACCGCGAACCTTGCTAAGGGGTGTTCCAGGAAACCCCAAAACAACGAGAGCAAACACAGCTGAGTGTTCAGTGGTCGGCTAAGTGCACGTGGATTGAACCACAGTACAACCAGGGTACAAATGGGGCTTAAATATCGTCCACAAAGGAAATTCTGTCAATTTTTAGGAATAAGGGTTAAGAGGTCGACGGAAATCTACAGATACGGTGTTTGTGTCTGTTTTGTCCTCCCCAATGATTTGATTATGGCCCCTAACATTGTTACGATTGCAAACCTTGCCGCACCATTACGATAGTTTTGCCCGATGAAATTCGAACTAACTTAACATTTCCTAAATCGACAACAATAACATGACACAATGACAACAGCGAGTTTAGTACCATAAAACGACCTAAGTGTTAGTGGGGAACAACGAATCCACTATGGAAGCTAGATCAGACCATGGCAAATCCGTGCAGAGAAAAAACGAAATAAGTGCCGTGGATTTTAATTCGCACATTATTCATCAACCTGATGTATCACTAATCTGTGGTGTTACGGATTAAATTGACAATTAGTGATTGTAACCCAGAATATTTTGAATTAGTTGAAATGTGAAACGGAGGCAGTGAAGAAGGCGAAGGATTGGTCTGCTCAGCTCGAATTGTCTTTTATTAAGATTACGTGAAAGGTTGCCTTTTTTGTTATGTAGATCTTCATCTGAATTACTATTACTTTCTACTCTATTCGTTTTTCCAACAGCCTTCTTCCCATTCTGTGATTTAGGCATTCGTAGACAGTCACAGGCATTTGTAGTCCATTCGTAGGCATTTTTCAAGCATTTGCAGTTCATTGTAAACGTATGTAAGCATTTGCAGACATTTGTATTCCAGTTATAGGCTTTTGTAGCTTATTTATATGCATTTGCGATCCACTTACATGCATTTTAGAAATGTATTTGTAGACATTTGTTTTCCATTTATAAGCATCTATAGGCTAGTCCATTTGTAGGAAATTAAAGCCCATTTGTATTCATTTGCAGCTTTTACCAAATAAAGACAGTGTGTAAAACTAGAAAGAAGGCAACCAAAGAATATTGGAAAGTGTGTAAAACTGTGATCCGCTCTCTTATAACTCGTTTATTTATTGACAAAATCCATTACCCAGAGCAATTTGAATACAAGAGTTCTTAATCCACATACTACGTTAAAAATATTCATTACTGTTACCACACGAGTATTTATGGTCAACTCAGTAAATTGAAGAGTTCCCTGCAAAAAAGGCATAAAGTCACTTGTGCCATTTTTTCACATCCTAAAAAAATCTGATAGAACACCTCTCAGGCTATGGAATAAGGGCACAACCGGTAGGAAGTCGACCAACAGAAGCGCTTTACAAGTATTTTTTTTTATTAAAAGCTGGATGTCGCCGCGAGATGGCGCTGCTTTTCAACATGGCCGCCGCCAGTGCCACTGACGATTTTTCCGCTAATTTCCTATTTTCCTATTTCCCTGAACATATCTGCTACAGAAAATGCTTAACTTTCAAAGATTAAGCATAAAATACTAGTTCTCAGTTTTTTGCCATTTTCTCAAAACATGTATTTTTCATTAGTGCCCTTTTTCCAGGGAATTTTGAATGAATGCCATTATTTTTTTTTCATAAACCTTTACAAAAAGTTTCTCATTTTTAAACCAAAGCTAGTTACTTGATAAGTCCTCAGATTTGAACTGGTATTCGCTTGGTTTTGAGACGATGACGCAAACCACAAGGATGTTCTTGCTCGCTTGCATTGCTCGGGGGTTCCCGGCTACTGCTTACAAAGCTTCCGTCGTTTGTTGGGACTTGTTCTTTTTTTTTAACGGCAATAATGGGTTATTCAGGCCTTCATATAGCAATGGAAACAACCTTGTTATCATTCTATGCTTTAACTGTAAGTACCTACATTTGATGCAAATTCGAGATAATACAGAGCCTAAAATAGATCCTCGAGGAACTCTTCGTGTAATGTCGCAGCAGACAGAAAAGTTCCCCAACCCGCGAGAGGACGAATTTTCAGAAAATGTTAGATTTGATTGGATGGTTCGAGAAGTTTGCTTGCTTCGCAAAATTCGAGGAAAAGAGATAGTAAACAATCGGGGGGGGGGGGGGGCCGCGATTTACTGACGACCATGAAGGCAATCAGCAGCTAAAATAGCGACGTGTTCGACTAGACTCTCAGGGGGGAAAAAAAGTAGAAATTCAGCAAAGGTGAACTTGAACTCTCCTAGTTTGCTGTAACGAAATTTGGTTCTTTCAATGCAAAGAACGTCGCGAAAACATATTTATCAAATTATTATGCCCGAAAAATGCACGTAAAATCTAATATAGTCTTGAGGCTGAAGTGCCTGACCTCTAAAATCCGTTATCTTTAAGTAAAGCCAGAACAGGTAAAATCTAATTTACCCTTGAGGCAGAGGTGCCTGACCGCTATATTTGTTAGCTTTAAGTAACACCACATAGTCCACAACTATAGAATTGGGTAGCTACAGCATTTGGAAGAAATGTGGGTCAGAACAGCGCTAAATATATTGTATTTTTAAAGTATACTATCGGTAGCAATGTTCAAGTTTTCATTTAAATTCCAAAGTATTATTCGGTGAGATTAGGTTGGTGTGTTGATATCACTCCTTTTAAGGGCCGAACCATTCAGAACTTGGCGGCCCCTTTTACCAGTTTTGGTTTTTGATATGATATCAGTCCTTTTTTTTTTAATGTGTATTAAACTCAACTCCACTACGGTGCAGATGTGTAATAAAGTGGCACGTCAACAAGAAATTGGTTTTCAACAATTTGCTACTACCTTTTGCCTATAGGCCGAGCCATTCTCAACTTGGTCACCTCTTTATAGGTTTTTGTGGTTTGGTTTTAATTTTGTTGTAATTCGTTTTATTTCGTTATTCGTTATTTTGGTGTGTTGATATCAGTCCTTTGAAGGGCCGAACCAGTTTTTGGCTTTGTCTATTTTGCTGTTTTTACAGTTGATTTATTTTTGTAAATTGGACATGAATATAATTTCTTTGGCAACGTTGTTTAGATTTATCGTACTACTCTAGTGTGAGTTTCGGCACGCACGTCAGTATACACGTTGTCATTGTCCGAACTTTGGCTGTCCAATGAGAGACGATGCCGACAATACTAACAATGGTTATAACAATATTTTCGTACTTACGCGCCATCCCTCGCCATCGTCGTTACACCCTTAGGCTCCAAACCATAAAAGTACGCAGTTCGTATCGTACTGTAGCCATTCGTCCAATTTCATAGCTAGAAGTCTTCCCGTTATCTCGGTATCGATGAATAATCACCCTATGGAAATTAACATGGGGATGAGCGGACCAGAATTAGCTAGCTAGTAGCTAGCTAGTTACACATTTTCAACGTTATTGAGGGTGAGATTTGTATTGAAATCAGCTTAGCTAGCATTCCTGCACGAGTTAATTTTTGTCAGATGGGTCATTGCTCTTGATTGTCATTGATGGTCATTGCTCCTTCCCTTTCAACAAAATTTAAGCTTTTGTACCGCATTATTATTTTTCCCCAAGTACCTGAAATGTGCCCAACTATGCTTCAAGGTATAAGACACTGACGCTATGGCGCAGCGCTACAATGGTAGACGTTTGTGACATCAATTTCTACAAAACGCGGAAGTTGTGGGGGGGGGGATTGAGGCTTAATGGCGCGTCGACAACTTGGTCATTAGCGCCAACCTCAGTCACAGTGCAGTGGTCCGGATTGCCACTGCACCACACATTACAGAGAT
Source organism: Lithobius niger (assembly GCA_023313725.1). Classification (NCBI taxonomy): domain Eukaryota; kingdom Metazoa; phylum Arthropoda; class Chilopoda; order Lithobiomorpha; family Lithobiidae; genus Lithobius; species Lithobius niger. Next base: position 29,535 of record JAHWFP010050416.1, on the reverse strand, counting down.
GTTATTCAAACCCCTAATCTAAATCTTGTCATACATCTGTACCTCCTGCAAAAATTGAAAAACACCGGACAGGAGGACAGACTTATCACCCAATTGACGCGCAACGTCATGCGGAAGATGGAAACGACGACGAACACCATCAAGATGGTGACAATCAACAAGGAAGTGCCGGACCGTAAGTGGCCGTCGACACCAAGAACATTCAGGAGGGTCAACCCCCCGCAAAAAGAAACAGTGAGTAAGTCGAGTGTGACCAACGCGCAAACGGGCCAACACCACCTCCTCACGGCGACTGCGGCGACACGCCGAGTGCCATTCCTCAACAGTGCCTTTAATAGCACGCATTTATTACCGACTTAACTGTTCCACAAGGCTTGCCAAAAAGCGTGTAACCTCAGACGTAGAGTTAGAAAGGCGTCTGAGGGAACAAGGCTGAGATCCCTACCGAGAGGGCCAGAAAGGGCCCCTTTCGCAGCAGAATCAGCTTGCTCATTCCCTGCTATCCCAACATGGCCCGGGATCCAGCAGAAAAGCACTGTTTTCCGCTGGCCAGGCAAGCGGGAAAGCAAGGCTTGGACACGTTGTGTCAAGGGGTTCCGAGGATTGTAATTCGCCAAGGACTCCAGGGCACTCATGGAATCGCTGAAGACAATGAAATGGGTGCCCTGAAGGCCAAGGATCCATTCCACCGCCAAACCAAGAGCCAAAAGCTCTGCAGAAAACACAGAATAGCCCGATGGAAGGCGATGGGCAACCGTTACTCCCTTACACACACAAGCACATGCCACGCCAACGTCCGACTTCGATCCATCAGTAAACAGCCGCTGATATCCGGCGTACTAAGAACACAGCCGCCGGAACTCCTGCAAGTACCTTGCTGGTAGAGTGGAACCCTTCGGGAGGGACGCCAGAGCGAAAATGAAAATGCTACTTGGGACAAGCCAAGGGGCCACTGGCATCTCCCCAAGCCTCAAGACACAGGGCATCTCAAAGGCTATCTCCTGACAGGATTGCTGGAGCCTATCGCGGAAATCATCCTTACCCACCCTGCGTCTACCGACTCGCAAGTCTGGCCCAAAAACCATGGACCAAGCAGGACTGGATTGCACAGCACGCAAACGCACAGCATACTGAATGGCAAGCTTCTGCCGACGAACGGCCAAAGGTGGCTCCGAGGCCTCAGCATAGAGGCTGACCACTGGAGAAGTTCGAAATGCCCCAGTCGCCACACGCAGGCCACTGTGATGCACAGTGTGCAACATCTGGAGAGTCGAGTCACTAGCCGAATCATACACCATGCACGCATAATCAAGTTTGCTGCGGACAAGGGCTCGGTAGAGGCGCAACATGGCAGCGCGATCGGCACCCCATGAAGAGCCCGACAGAACCCGCAAGATGTGAAGTGCCCACAAAGACTTGTGTTTAAGTTGGCGCAAGTGTGGAAGCCAGGATAACCGGGAATCGAACACCAGACCCAGGAAACGTGTCTGCGGGACAACAGGAATTTGTGCCTGTCCCAAGTACAGGCAAGGATCTGGGTGCAGTGTTCGTTGGCGGCAAAAGTGGACGCACACAGTCTTGTCCGGGGAAAACCGGAAACCATTACTGATCGCCCAGGTCTGGACTTTGTTAACTGCCAGCTGTAGCTGCCGCTCGCAGGTCTGCATGCGAGCCGCCCGAAAGCGCAGGCCAAAGTCATCGACAAACAAAGACTGGGGAACAGCAGCTTGCCGAGCAATGGGGTTGATCCCAATAGCAAACAAGATGACACTAAGAACACCTCCTTGAGGCACACCATTCTCCAAGACAAATGGGCGGGAAAGAGTCGCCCCAACACAAACGCGAAAAGAACGGCCGGAGAGGTAAGCGGAAAGGAACAGTGGCATCCGCCCCTCAAGCCACAGTCATAGAGATTACGGAGAATCCCATAACGCCAGGTCGTATCATAAGCTTTCTCCAAGTCAAAGAAAACTTGAACCAGATGTTGATGCAGGCGAAAAGCCTCACTCACATCTGATTCAAGGGTAACAAGATGATCGATAGTTGACCGAAACCGTCGAAAGCCACACTGGGACGCAGATAAGAATCCCTGTGATTCCAACACCCAGACCAACCGCTCACTGACCATCCGTTCCATAAGTTTACAGACACAGCTAGTCAGAGCGATTGGGCGATGACTGGAAGGAGAAGTAGGGTCTTTGCCCGGTTTCACAATCGGGATGACCACCGCTGCCCTCCACATAGCTGGAATAGAGCCCTCCGCCCACACACGGTTGAACATTTCCAGCAAGAACTGCTGGGAGGCAAGAGGCAGATGTTTCAACAGCTGATAATGAACATCATCAGGGCCTGGGGCGGAGTCATGCGACTTGGACATAGCTGAAACAAATTCCTGCCTGGTGAACGGCAAATTGTACTGCTCCAGCCCGTCGGAGCGAAAGTCAAGAGAGCGAGCCTCATCCCTACGCTTAATCCCAAGGAAACCAGGATCATAATGATCATCACTCAAGACCCGCGCAAAAGCAGACGCAAGACAATCGGCGATATCCGGCACAGATGAAACCAGGGCGTTCGCCACCCTCAGCTGCGATACCGGGGAAGGCAGGGTCCTCCCCAAGATCTGGTGCACCTTTCTCCACATCTGCTGAGAAGGCGTGGAGCGCGTGATCGAAGACACATAAGCCGACCACGAAGCACGCCTAGCCTCAGGGATGACAACCCTGGCACGGGCACGACAGCGCTTAAAGGCAACAAAATTGTCAGTAGTTGGGCTAACCGTAAATGCACGCAACGCTCGCCTGTGGGCCAGAATGGCCCGCCCGCAAGCAGGCGTCCACCACGGAACAGGAACCTGTCTCGGCTGTGTGGACGTACGTGGAACAGAAGCATGAGCAGCAGCAAGGATTACATCAGTGAAATGAGTTGAAAGTTCATCCACATCAGTAAAGTCCTGCACCGCAAGCTGGAAAACAGCAGCCTCCGCAAAGGCTGACCACTCAGCTCGTTTCAGCGCCCACCGGGCTGGCTTGGAAGCAACAGAACCCCCTTGTGTTGTGGACAACACAATGGGGAGGTGATCACTCCCATGCAGATCGGCAGTGACAGCCCAAGTGAAGTGAACCGGGATAGCTAGAGAGCAAAAGGCCTAGTCCACTGCTGACCAATTACATGTGGCCAGATTGCAGTGCGTCATGGCACCATCGTTCAAGACACAAATGGACCCCCTCTGCATTCACTCCTCAAGGATTCTCCCCTTATTATCAGTATGAGGTCCTCCCCACTGGACATGGTGGCTGTTAAAGTCGCCCAGCAAGAGGAAAGGGGCAGGAAGCTGGTGGACCAAGTCCTCCAGGTCACCCACCCCAAAGACCTCATCTGGTGGCAAATAAAGCGAACAGACAGTAATATCCATACGGAAAGAAACTCGAACTGCTACCACCTGAAATCTAGTGTGCAGAGGCACACGGGCATGCGGCTGCGAGTGTTGAACCAGCACAGCAACACCACCATGTGCACGTGGCACAGGGTCTGCATCTAGACGGTAGACAGAATAACCCCGAACAACCGGATTATCTGACGCCTTAAAGCAAGTTTCCTGGAGGCAGCAGCACAGAGGTCGCCAATGCGATAAAAGCAGTCGCAGCTCTTCTGCATGGGTCCGATAACTTTGGCAGTTCCACTGAACGATGGTATGCGCAGGCATTAGGACGGGCTTAAGACCGAATCATCCTCCTCAACTCCTCCCCTGGGTGATCCGAAAACATCTGAATCCTCCCCCGAATCAAAAGTCGGAGTGAGGTCCAGAACGAAGTTGTCCTCGGAAGGAGGAAAAAGTTCAGGAGAAGAGGAACAGGAAATCTCTCCCTGCTCCATGGGTAAAGAAGTATCAAATTGTGGAGGGGGTGCAATGGACCCCTCAGCAAGCTGGTCGTTCAACGACCGTTTCACCTTCTCTCCTGGTGGCGACTTCCTCACGGGTGGTGTTGAGGCTTTAGCAGCAGGAGCCTTCTTCGACACTTTCTGTGGTGCACTACGGGCGGGAGGAGGCCTAACTGCAGCCTTAACCTGCCTGGGAACAGTTACAGGAACAGTAGCAGGAGCAGAAACATTCGCAGGCTGGGCAGATGTCGACGGCAAGGCAGCAACCGGTTCCGAAGAACCCAAAAGACCCTGCAAAGATGGATGTTGCTGGGTCAACAAAGTAACAAGCATGCCTACCGTCCTCGTCAAAGACCTGAGCTCAGCGCGCAAATCTGCCAAACCAGCAGACTCACTAACTGGGCCAGGCAATGGCGCACTGCACACCTGCGCAAAAGATCGGGCCATCGGTTTAGCCTTCTTCCGGGCCTCCGAGTAGGAAAGCCCGTCCTTCACTTTTAATTCCTACACACGACGTTCCTCTAAATAAACACGGCAGTCCCGTGAAGAGGCTGGGTGCTGACCACCACAGTTGATGCACTGCTTTGGGCCAGCACATTCAGCGCCTTCATGGGCTGCCTGAGCACAGCTAACATAGGCAGGCTTACCTTTGCACGAGCCACTGGTGTGGCCGAAGCGTTGACAGCGGAAACACCGTATTGGATTCGGTACATAATTCCTGACCTTCAACCGCAGGTAACCGGCAGTAATGTGCTGCGGTGCAACTGGCGTATCAAAGGTCAGGAAAAAGGTGTCAGTTGGCTGGGCACCATTCTCGCCTTTCCGCATCAAACGCTTTACAGCCGTAACGCCTTGTGACTTGAGTTCGTCCAGGATGAGATCATCACTGAGACCCCTCAAATCAAAGCACGTCACGACCCCCTTACTGCTATTTAAGGTACGATGTGGCTCCACACGCACCGGGCATATTCCCAGTGCACTCGCCTTCAAAAGCCTCTTTGCCTGAGCATCGTCCACAACTTCCACAAGGTATCCCCCAGCACGGAGCCGAGAGACACTCTTCGGATCTGAACCACAGATCCCTTTCAATGCTTTGTGGACAGCGAATGGACCGAGTTGAGTAACATCTCGGCCCTCGCCTGTCACCACCAGGAACTTCGGGACTTGGTCCCGACTTTTACTAACGTCTGGCAACAGGGCATCAAGCCCAACCATCTCAGATTCCCTCCTCTGGCGCTTGCTAGTGCGGCGAGGAGGGGAAGAATTTTTTGGGGAAGACATTTTTTTGGGGGAGGGGGGGGAAGTAGATTCCATGGAGAGCAAAATGAAGTCGCGGCGGTGCGCCCCCCAGAAAAGAAAAACCCCGTGCGGCACTCGGGTGATGCAGGGCCGGAAGCCGCATATCCAGGGCCCTGCACCAGGAAGCTAACACCGCCGTCTATCTCCGAGAGGTGGCAGCCTAAGCATTCCGAGAGGCGAGGCCACCAAGGAAGCCGTACACACCACCTCCGTCGATAACCCAAACAGTTCGGGTCCGTGATGCAGATGGATACAGCACAAGCTGCCTCCCCACATCGACAGGACTCGAAAGGTCATAGCCGATTGACCTTAGGCCGGCTCGCCCAGGCCACCCGTCCTCCGGAATAAGGAGCCAAAGCCCGAAAGCCAGGATCTCCGCCTCCACGGATTACTAGGTTGCAGCACACGGCCAACATGCTGGGGGATGAGGATGAAAAGCCCAGTGGCCAGAACGGGTAAATTGGAATCAAACCAAAAAGGGGATTCAAACCACCAAACATCCTCTAAGCAGCCACCCCGGGCCCGGTTTGTCCGGATGTTCCTTCACCTCTTTCCGACTAGTGCTTGCGACGGGTGTTAAACCTGCCCGCCATACACACCGTAGGCGCACTCGCAAACCGTAGTGTTGAGGTTGCTAGTGTTCAAGACGGACTAAAAAACCCTCCGCCATGCAGATCCTTGGCACACTAGCAAACCGTGACCTTGGGTTCCCTTTTAGTCGCCTTCTACGACACGCAGGGGTACGGTGGGCTTATTCTACCCCCAGCCCACAGGGGGAGCGGAAGTTGTGACACAATGTCAAAAGGGGAGGGTGGGATTGCATAGTAGTGACAGAGTGACACATGGGAGGGAGGGGTTGCATTAGTCGTAACATACAACTAATGCAACCACTCCCTCTCCTGTGTCACCACTATTGCAACCCCTCCTTCCCTTGTCACATTGTGTCACCACTAATATAATGCATACCCTCCACCTGTTACATTTTGTCACCACTAGTGCAACCCCTCCCTATCTTGTCACATTGTGTCACCACTAATGCAAACCCTCCCTATCTTGTCACATTGTCACCACTAATGTGACCCCTCCCTCCTATATCACAACTATTCCTCCCTCTCCCATTACATTGTGTCACAACTAATGAAATCCGTGTCCCCCACTAACACATTAGTTGTGACACTTGCAGAGGAAGAAGAGGGCTGCATTATTGGTGGCAGAATGTGACCGGGGAGGCAGGGTGTATGCCAATGTGGAGATTCTACTGAAGAACTTGTATCGTTCTCGTCCGATTTCGAATCCGTAACTGCCGCCCGTTGAGCAAAAGTTCTTGAAAGATCCTTCAAATTTTTACATGGATCCTGCAAGATCTTCGCACAAAATCCTGTTGGATCCTCTCGGTTCATGCACTGGATCTTGCCTAAAGATAAGTTCCCATAGGATCCTGCAAGGTCCGCATTAAGATCCTTGCAGATTCCTACGGGATATATTACCAAGATTTTACTTACAGTCTCTTACAGGATCTTGTAAGTTTTTTCTTCCTGCAAGAATTAAAGGATCCTACAAGTTCACCACTATTGTGTCGCAATTTAATAGTGGATGCATTAGTCGTGACACAATGTA
>JAHWFP010050416.1:7338-17740 GCA_023313725.1 Lithobius niger | reverse complement strand
TGGGAAGGGTTCACATTATTTTTAGACTTTTGAGTGGAGGTTGGGGGGGGGAACGGGTCAAGATTTTTTTTTTTTAGGGTTTCGAAAGAGGGGTCATCGAAAATTTGGTGGTCACGTCGTTTTCATTCCCTCCGTCCCCTCCCCCAACCATAAATAACGACCAGTCCGCTATAGCTGAAACCAATTTCAAGTAGACGCAACTAAAAACACGGCCAGATCTTCCTAGAAAAAGAAAACGTAATGTCTACAGATTCTGTTAGGCGTGTCTCAGTTCACTTCAGTTCAGTTGAAAGGGTTTGTCCACGGGAGGGGTGGGGGCGGGGAGAGAGGAGGAGGGGGGGGAAGGGAGGGAAGGGGAAACCTTCCTTAAGAACAAGAAAGTGGATCACGGGCAAAATTAGGAAAACCCATTACGAAGCTCGTAACAGAATTAAGGTCAAGCTTGCCAAGTCTCTCCTCCAATGTATCGAGACCAAGTGGTCGTAGACGCAGTGGACAGTATTCCACTCATCTGCTTAATATATAATGAACTTGAACTTAACAGCGTCAGAGCCATATTGTAACGTGAGCAAACAAATACCTTGGGCACAGGAAACAACATCTCACAGAGCGTGCATTAAAGCACCTGATAATTAGGTCACTTCTCAGGACTTGTCAGAAGCAAGTGGCAGCTTGGAAATAATGTTCTTATGACGCAATTTTCCTCACGCTAACAAAAGAAGTGGCCCCAACACTTTTCCCGGCGGAAGACCACTGGTAAAGGAAAGACGCTTTTAGCACGCCCAAACTGGGTTTATCATGAAGTTTGACAGCCACAGACGAAAGCGAGAATCGCAGGCTCATGCTAAGTCTATGTTGTTCTTTCATCAAGCTGCTGGTCTTAAGCATCTCAAGAATTAGAGGTAGACCGAATTTCGGTTTTAGTTGTGGCACCTAAACTTAGGTTTCGGTTGAGCAGTTAGTTACTGCTCAGTTTTGGTTTCGGACGAAACCGAATTCCTGGGTTCGGCAGTGGTTTCAGTTTCGGCTAAAACTGAAAAGAGCGACGTCGATAAAGCCGAAACCACTTTCGCTTACAAAGACAGCTAAGATTGAAGCTGCGTTCCTTGCTTCGCTTAAAGTGATCCACGCAACAAACTTTTTTTTTAATCTGTATAAAATTGAATACTCTTCTAGCCACACAAATATAAAATTACGTTTTATACACATGCTGAATCGTTAGCAGATATAATTTTATGATTTTATTCTGCGTTTGATCTATAATTAAAATTTGCTTAATACTCAAGTTACGTTAGGGTTCGGGCTTCAGGCCGACACTTCAAGGTACACTCCGCCTGCCTTATAACAGCCACGCGCCGATCGCCATATGCGCATATTACCATCGCGCCGTTTCGTGAGACACTGCGGAGTAATACAAGGCCAACTAAGATAGTAGACGAAACAGCATGAGTGCGGATTGGGTGGGGGCATCCGGAATGATCTTAGTAGTTTAACATCGTTTTTTATAATTTTTTAGGCTAGCCTAGTATCTTATAATTTTTCTTCAGCGATCTATTGACATAAATAATTTTAATTTTTACCGCGTTAGTCCTTTAGCTATCTCATGGCAATTATTAGCAAACGATTAAAAATGAGTACATGCACACACACAGATGAAACGTCAAGGTCAAGGTCAAGTAAGCGCGCAAAGGATCATTCAATCGCAGGATGCTAATAAATAATAGTTCCCAATTATTCAACAGAAAATCTCATAGAAGCCACATTTTAAAACGGATTTTTAGCAAGAGATTGACTCTAACAGCAAGTAAATAGAACTTTGGGGCCGTACTTGATGTGGAAGATCGAGAAAAATGGCGCTGGGAAGAATGTACCTTTAAATATTCGGTTTTGCTTGAAACTAGGTAATCGGTCGTTACAGCTCATGTTTTGGTTTCGGCTGAATTGCTGGTTTCCAAACGGGTTTCGGTTTCAACCGAAACTGAAAATAGCAGTTTCGGCCGACAACTATCAAGAAGGGCGCAGGAGTACATCTGTGGACGCCGTACCGAGAGTTTTCTAGAGTATCAAAGCATCATTTTTTTTTCAAATTAAGTAGATTATACATTATAGACGCACCTGTGCAGTTATTAAGTAAAATAAAAGCCAATAAAGGGTACAAGTAAAAAAATAAGTCAATTATAACTAAGTTTCTACCCACGTCGGACTCATTCTCGAGAATAAATCAATTCTAACATCTTTCGACATAGGTAAACGTCCATGTAAAATCGACAGTGGACAAAACCGAAAAGAAACATTTAAAAATAAAAAGAAATACTTCGGTGTGCTTAGGTGGCTATAGCACAAACAGTTTAAGCCATAATCAGAATAAAGCTTTCCAAGAACAATGTGGTCATCGTGGCTGAGCAGTGAGAGCTCAGTCTGGTTGCTGGCGATTTGCGAATCTGTTCAAACTCCTGGAAAGGGGATCTTGGCAAAGCCGGCCAAAGGCTACCATGCTCCTTCAGTGGCTATGAGAACTATTCTTGCCTATTCTAAACAGTCTATCGGCCCAACGATGATCCCAGGTTTCCCGGTTCTAATCCTCGGGTTGGGTCCTCCCTTTACCAGCTACTTCTCTCAAAAAGTCTGGTAATGTATAAAAATTGAGCCGGTTCAGCCAAAATAAGCATTAAAGCATTAAATTGCTTCGGCTGACTTACGGCTCAAAGAAATTAATTAAAAAAAAACATAGTATACATGTTGCGAACAAATCCGGTCTGAAGTTCAAAAATTTTATGGATCTCATTTTTCTGAAAATGGGTATAATGACAATGGTGTTCCACGTACTCTGTAACCCGCCATCTTTAAAGACAGTAAAATCAACGTTTAAAAAAAGAGCAAGAACACTCACCAGCTTTATATATATACTAGCTGTACCACCGGCGTAACATACGCCGGTCTAGCCGGTTCCCGAATACCTGAGCGAAATACTGTAGTGGGCAGTATGGAATGAAAAGGGTGCCGACTGCCCCCTGCTTCTTCCTCCGAACTCCCCTGCGGCCTACCCAGTTGTATGGTCTAACTTTCCACCATGCTCCCCCCCCTCCCCCCTTTCTCGTCCCGCACCGCCTCCCCGTCCCCGACCCGGATTCCCCTATTGAGTGGTCTGAATATCCCCATCCCTGCTCCCCCTCCATTTTAACCATGCTGATTTGTTTTGTTATGGAAGTAAATGTCTTTTTTCAATGGAGGACGCTCAATTGCCCGTTTCTCCGTTCTGATACCAAGCGCAATAAACCCAACAACGGTCGTGCATGCAGTGATTGTTACTGAACCAACTTTGAAACTCTTCACGTCTGCTCTAAGAGGTAGCATTATTAAAGCAATATTTCGATTGTTACTGATTGTTACAGGCCACACCCGTTTGTTTGACATTGTCGGTCGCTCGCGATCTTTCATTATAGTGCTTAATGGTGAATTTGCTTGCCCAACCAAAGCGTATTATATAGATATATATAGCCTAGAAGATAGATAGAAGATATAACCAGGAATATCGTTTGCCTTCAGAACTCTTCTTGTTGAAGACCACATGGAACTCCCATCTCCCGAAACAAATACAGAAAATCATTGTTACTTATTATTGAACGCATTGTTTGTACCTAACAAAGCACCGTCTCAACACCGAGTAATTTTAGCCGTCACAATCCATGTTGGTGCACAATTATACTTCGCGTCGCTTACATTCTGAGCATATATACGCACAGAGTTTGTGCATCGTATACCCATTTCACACTGGGGAAGAAGTGCGTGCCCGCCCCGGGTCCATGGACCCGAGCTTGACTTCTTCACACTGCACTGGACTTCCAACTCAGGTTCCGGGCTCGACCCTGACTTTCAAGTTTTGCTCGAAGTCGGGGCTTGAGACACCGACTCCGGACCCCATGTTTTAATGTGGAAAAGGTCAGAGCGCGGGCCGCGCTTTAGGGCAATATTTTGACCCTAGCAGAGCTGATGAGAAATAGCGAGATAGAGGGAAGCAGGTGGAGCTGGGAACGGGAGAGGCAGGGGAGAAGTCTGCAACGATAGCGCCGAAATGTTGTAGGGAGAGAAAGATTAACTAAAGTCCGGACCTTGGACGCCATGTCGGAGTTGAGTATGAAAAAGGGTATAGAAGGAATGGTGTGAGGTTTTGTCCGTGGGTCCAAGTCGGGGCCCAACATCACTGAAACTTGAAACGTTCAGGGTCCATTGTGGAAGCGGTATTAGGGGTTTGACTGGTTTGACGCGTGATACGTGTGTATAATCTCTAAACCCACAAACGTTATGCATTACTAGCCTGTACCAGGCATGGACGGGTATAGCAGTTTTTGTTGTTGAAAGGAGACAATTGCCTTTTCTGATTGGAATTTAATGTAAAAAAAGAATATAAATTACATCGTAAAGAGTTAACGAATAATAGTTTAACTGTTTGATTCTTTGATAATAGTTATTTGCACTGAACTGGTCAATACAGGTTGCCGTAACAGTGTTTATTTGAGCGGAATGTATGTCGCTCAATCCACAGGGGCTTGTCGTCCCGTCGTCCCTCGTGTGCACGCGTCGCATGGATGCACTCTGTACATATAATTAAAGGGTGTGAAACCAACCAGAAGCCTTATCGTAGAATAATTGTGCGTTATCAAATTGTGCGCTTACGTGCTATTATCATCAATGGAACTCTCGCTGCACGTCTTTATTGATAACTTCTCACGTTCGACGTCATTATTTGTACTCGTACGTTGTCCAGAGTAACATGAGAAGCGTTTTAGCATTGAGGTAATGGTAATGGTGAGCTGCTCAGATCGCTCGGGACAACCTAGTGGCACAAATAATTACTTTGAACGTGAGACAAGTTAACAAAGATTTTCAGCGCGAAGTCCAGTAATTGTGATTATTAAAAAAAAGAAACCGGATTGTTTTACTATAGGGCAGTGACACGACGTAGTATTATTGTATATAACTCTATGGTGGAGTCAATAACTGGGTTAGCTGCAAGGTGCACTGGTCGGGGGAAAAGAAGAGTGTCTTACTGAAGCCAATGCTATTAGGACAGGATTTCTGTCGCGCGATTTTTGTCGATTTGTTGGCAGTTGCTGATATTTTTAAGCAAATGGAATCTTTATTTTCCGATTACAACCTCGTAGTCGTAGCATAAGGGATTGGAGACAGTGTTGCCACAGTCAGTACAATTGTACTGAATTCAGTACGTTTTATAAATTTTCAGTACGTCAGTACGCCTTTTTATTTTTCAGTACGTTTCACCAGTTTGGCAGTTCGAAAATTCTATTTTCAGTACTTTTTTCCCAGCACCACAAAAAGGAAGGCAGTGCTGCGGGTGGCGATCAACTTATCGTTGCTATATATTGCTATAAGAGCATACATCTTTATAGAAATCTAGACTACGCCTGTTCAGCCTACCGCAACCACTGATCTTTACAATGACGTCTTCAAACTTGTCCTTCAACTTCATACCTTTTAACTTAAAAAAAACATAACTGATATATCATAGACCACAGTCATTGAAAAACAAACAAGTTACTTACTAAGGCAAAAAGAAAAAAACCTTCCTTAGCCAATATTTATCTTTATTTTGCGAGCTCCTACTTTAGGAAAGTTTCATTACTATTGCAAGACTTGCTGAGTGACACTTTAATAACTGAAGCCAGCTATGAAACCTGAGACAGAGAGAGCCACCACTTAGAATAATTTATTTCAATTAAAACAGTTTTTTTTATGCATTATTCGACGTGCAGTACGATTTTCATGAATTCAGTACGTTTTTCGGTAAATTTTCGGTACGTTTTTAAAACGCGTTGCGGCAACACTGATTGGAGAAAACACCGTTTTTTTAAGCCTACGAAATCAGCTCTCAAAGCACTGGCTTGACTAGAAGTGCCGTTGTTTAACCCACCATTTCAATCTAATGCCCCTTGCAGGTATCTCTCTTGTAGCTATATGACGTCACTTGACGCTGCTGTATAAGGCTTCAGGCTGGTTTTACCCCTTTCACTACATGTATAGAATGTATTCATGTGACGCGTGCACGCTAGGAACGACAGGACGACAATCTCCTGTGGCTCAATCCGTGCGGACAGCGTGTCATTCTTCGCACCGTTAACCTGTATAAACGATTTGTAGCTGGTTTTTACTCCTGTGGACGATTTGTTGTTGGTGTGGCAACATTTACATACGTTTGAGCGAATGCATGCAGCAAACGGGGGGGGGGGGGGGGGGAACACGTAAATGAATACGTTTGCAACAGTTTCATCAGTACAAAAGGAAAGTTACCGTGGAAGTAGGTACCATTTTATCTAGACAATAACTTCTTGAGGAGATTGAACACTAATTCTCAAGCGGCAACTTATCGGCACGCACGAGGAAAAAATACAACTACACTCGTTATCTCACTCGGAGTACCAGGACTTCCACGCAATCAGCAACAAGACTTAACAAGTGGTCTTTAGGCCTTTTTTGTTTGTTTTTTGGTTTTTTTTTACAGTAGTAGAGACTGGTTAACAAAAGAAGAGCGAGAAGATTGTAGACAATAGGGGTTTTTTTTTTTTTGCCAGAAACTTGTTACGCCGTTTGCACTATTTTTTTTTTATTTGTACCCCCCCCCCCCAAAAAAAAATTCATTTTGTCTCTTCCTGTTATCTCCGCATTCTTTCTAACTCAAACAAGGGTTAGGAAAAAGAAATCATTGGCCGTCGAGTTGTTACGATTAATAAGAAAATGTCAAACAATTGGGGCACGCACGTTCTGGTCGTAGCAAGAATTTTTTTTTTCTGAAGGGGCAATTGATGATTTCTTCAAGTTTTATGTTTCCTCCCCCCTAACACAAAAAAATGTTTGAAGCACAGACGTACGGATAGGTTCATCTTGCTTTCCCCAGTATCTGCGTGGGATTGGGATTTTCCCTTAACCCTGCCAGAACGGAATTCTCTTAACAAAGAATAGCATTATTCTTAGAAAAGACAGTACGATTCTTATAGAAAACCAGTATTATGCTTGCATCTGTGTTGCTGCCTGCCTGCCTGTACTTGGCTAATAATCGATTCGTTGGGAAAACATTCCAATTCTTTAAATTAATTCATAAAAAAAATAAGCGCATAAAAAAACATTACTTGGGGACTTTTGACGCAGTCTACAGTCTTGTGTGCAGAAGCTGGATGGGTAAAGGCCGGGCATACGAATACAGTACCACAGGGATCAGTCCTGGGTCCGCTCTTGTTCCTCGTCTATTTAGATGACCTTGCCTGTTCCCACGACACTTCTAACCTCTTCAAGTTTGCCGATGACCTGAATTTGGGCAGGCATGTTCCAGCAGGTTTGTTTAGTAATTTGTTGGGGGATGTCAGTTTGCTGATGTTTGTGTTCTTAGCATACTATTCTCTCACCGATTTTCTTACCAATTAAAATATTCAGAAAGTAACAGAATAAAAGACACTAATACATGATTGACTGAGGGGGTGGCTGTCCGATCCGAAGGTATCGAGGGCAAGACCAAATCCACAAACAGATAATTAGCATACTAATCAATTCATTATGCTAAATCTGTTTTGGGGTTTGGTCCAGCACTGGAGGTCTTTGCTGCAGAGACGAAATCCACGCATCGGATCACCATTAGTAATTACGTAATTCTGATGATTATTTTTAGTGGGAAAAAAATCAATGAGCTAATAGTCTGCTCGCAACGTAAACATCAACACAGTAACATTCCCCCAAAATTGCTAACAGAAACACGTTATGCATAGGATAGCAGCGGCGAGTCATAAACGACGTCATGCGCGAAGGAGAATTATTTTTCGCACGGTACGGATTGCTCACGCCACAGCGATGAACTTGGAGTGCGGGGAGGACGGTGGGGAGGGGGGGGGGTCCTCAACGGGGAATATGCTCGTGTGTGGGGCGCTGCTTCTGCTAGCTCTACTCTTTAGAAAATAAAGGGATTGGGGGGGGGCATGCTCTGTTACCATTAAGCAAATGATTACGCATTAACTGAACCTAAAAAGTTAGTTTTTTTTGGAGAGGATAGGAGAAAAGGAGGAGGGGGGGAGGAGAGGTAGAGGATGGGAGGAAAAGGGGAGTATTTCAAGACGCAAAATTGCCAGCCGCATTCAATTAGGCCACACCTACCGAACTGGGAAACAAAACCCCCGGGCGAAGCCGGGTACAACAGCTAGTAAAACGTAAAATAAAAATACCGCCCGCTCGCACCAATATTTTTCAGCACCACCCCCGAGAACCACTTAATTTTCAGCGGCCTTATCAAGAAAAACTGAGGACTTGGTTGACTTAAAAAGCTTAGTATTGGATCTCTTATATTGGAGCTTAGATTCCCCCACCATGCTCCTTCAGCGGCTATGGGAACTATTCTGGCCAATTGTGGACAATCTTTCGGCTCCTACGATGATCGGAGGTTTTCCGGATCGAATCCCCGGGTTGGCACCTCCCTTTACCAGATATTTCTTCTTCTCTAAAAGTCTGGTAATGTTCAATATTGAGCCGGTTCAGCCATACAAGCATTAAGTTGCTTCGGCTGACTTATGGCTCAAAGAAATTAATTTTAAAAAATAGTCGCAAGGATACGACTTGATTAACGAATACAAAAGCACGACACCACATGAGTGCGTGTTTGAGGTATTTGTAGCCTACGTATTGAAACAATATGAGTGTGTGTAAGGTATATTTGGAGTTTACGTATGAATTTGATTCGCGTGAATTCCAAACTAAATTCATACATGACAACAGTTCACGTCCTGAAGCCGCTTTATAAATTGTATTTTGATTGGCATGTAACTTGGACGGTGATTCCGCCGAATGGTTCGTTCGTCCAGACAGACTCGTCCGATCAATAGTCACTTTGTGAGTTCCAAATTGCTTTCCTTCCTTGCCGAAGTTTGAGGAATGCTGGTGGTAAACAAGTTTACGCACGGAGGGCCCCGAGTTACCTCTTCCACCACCCAACACGCGCATCGCCTACAGGAAATCTGTATCGGAAGTGCTGATTCCTGTGCCGTGACTATAAACAAGATAGGAATGCCAACACCAAACTACAAACGAAGTCCTGGCGAAGAAGATTTAAAGCCATCGTGGGGTGGTATACAATTTTCGTTTTCAAGGGACTCATTTTTCTTGCACACTTATTTACCACGCAGCAAAGAACGTAGCCCCATCCACCAGCAACTATTTACCACAACGGGGGAAGATTTTAAATCATCCATTTCAGCAGATGTAAATGATTTCAACATGTAATCGATATTCAACAACGGATACGGACAGTTCGGATGACAATGGCGTGTACGGGAAGGGGAGGGGGGAGAGCAGGAGAACAGGTCCTATTGTAAAAAAAAAATACGGCTTTTTTTATTGTACGGCGGTGCAGCTGAAAAGGTCAACGAGCGCAAAAAAATGCTGGGAAAGGAGCAGAAAAGGGTAAAAAGGCGAGAAAAAAATTACTAAACGTCTCCCCTGCCCTCTGTGAACGTATCAGACTGATGCCACCACGTTAAAAAAAAATTTTGAATTTTAAAATGGAAACAAAAGGTGAAGTGCGTGCCTGAGCAATTTAATGCTCGAGTGGCTGGCTGAACCGGCCCAATTTTGAACATTATACCAGACTTTTTTGAGAAGAAGAAATATCTGGTAAAGGGAGGAGACAACCCGGGGATTCGATCTGGGGAACCACCGCTCATCGGGGCCCGAAAGATTGTCCGGAATTGACCAGAATAGTTCCTATAGACGCTGAAGAAGCATGGTCGCCACTCACGCTACCCTGGCCGGCAGACCTGGCGGGTACTTAGACAAGGTTCTCTTCCCAGGGGCTCGATCAGATCCGCCAATTTCCGGCAACCAGGCTGAGCTCTCTTACCGCTCGGCCACTATGACCTAAAATGTCTAACCATGATCATGCGATGGTCACACCTAATCTTTGGAAATTCCAAACCCACACAACTTTTAAAGGTACATGCCTCCATGCTGGCTTTCCTTGCATACAAGGGAAACTGGGAGGGGCCATTTAGGCCCCTCTCTTGTGGCACTTCGTATAATCAGTCATGAAAAGTTCAATAGGGCCCCGACAGGCCCTCGGAGCATAAGCCCCACGGGAAATCTCCCGTTTTCCCATATGGCCAGTATGCCCCTGCCTGCACTGACTCAGTTTTGTGACTTGTATTCACATGTGTGTAAACGTTGCAAACGCTTTTATTGCCCGTTTTTTTCCACGTACGAGACGGTTTTGCTACATTAACTCAGACGCATGTAAATGTTGCAAACGCTTTTATTTTCCTGAATTTTTTCCTATGTACGAGACGGTTTTGCTACATTAATTAAAACGTATGTAAATGTTGCAAACACTTTTATTTTTCTGTTTTCTTTTCCTACG
>JAHWFP010050415.1:5936-40110 GCA_023313725.1 Lithobius niger | reverse complement strand
AAAAATCAACTTGGTACGTGAAAGTAGATATGCTACTCCGCTGAAATACAAAGTCATTTTTTGTGTGTTTTTATTGTTAGGGACCTACAATCATACAATGCCGTAGCAAAGGCCAAAACAAAACTAACTAGGCCTACGCATTACAGAAATGCTCGTTACTACAACACAGAAGTGCTGGACAATTTTTTTTTAAATCTGGCACTTCGTTGATATTATGTCGAGCCTTAGTATAAGAAGCATAGGCCTATTGTTTTTTTTGGCTTAGCAAGTTGGCAAATCCAATGTAATGGTATAAATGGTATTATGTCACCACCACTCGACCAACAGCGGGAAAAATACAGGCGTAGTAGGCTATTGTGCGTGTGCTGAGCATATTGTTTGTGTAACAGATTTTGGCGAACAAAATGTTGATAACCATGTTGCAAGCTCGCACACACTAAGCCAATAATTAAAATAATGAAAATTTCACTTACCTTTCCAGCAGTATACTTAGGCCAATTCTGCAATGAATGCTGATCTGCAGATGTGATGCATATTCTTACAGCACTATTGCTGGAGCACAAGGCACACATAATTGAAGCACAGAAAAAACACAAATTGCAGTTGCAATTTCATAAACACAGCAAACAATATAGAAACACCGAAACACTATTGTAGAATTGAAGCACTGAATTACATAAACATAGCAAGCAATATTGAAGCACTGAAACACTAATTGTAGAACTGAAGCACAGGGAAAATTTCTGGCCAAAGAATTGAAGCACTGAATTACATAAACACAGCAAGCAATATTGAAGCACTGAAACACTAATTGTAGAACTGAAGCACTGATAACACAAAATTGCAGGCAGTTTTGCAATTTACTGAAGCCCTTGCACTTTTTTTCATGGTTGGAGATGGAACTCGTCAAAGTGAGGTTGTCCACAAAGTCCAGGAAAGCCTTGACAGCCAGAGCACATGAAACGTGTGTCCTTTCTGACACCCATTCGGGTGCAGATCCGGCATGGCTTTTGTTTCCTTCGCTTACTACCTGTGCTGGGAATCTGCACTAACTGATGCATTTCATTTGTTGGTTGTGAAGGTGCACCGTTTACGTTAGCCGACAGTTCACGATACCCAGCACTGTACTTTACAAGTAACTCCTCCACCACACTCAAAATGAATGGTTTCGTACGCACTTCCTTGTTCACAGCATTTGAGTAAATCACCTTTGCATTTAGCATCATTCTACTTGCAAGATGAATGCCAAACTTTTTGAACCAAGAATAAGACTTGCGAGCAGGATTGTAAGGTGCAAGGTCTTGGTCAGTAGCGTCGACAGATCCCATTAGCATGTTATAATTTTCAATATGTAAAGGCTTGAAAATAAACTGGCGATTACCACCACCTACATGCCTTACCTTTTCACACAAACCTGCATTATAAAATGACGTTAGTACATAAACATCTCTTTTATCTTTAAATCTAACCAATAGTTTGTCTTCATCACGCAGGAAACAAGACTGGCCTTTCTCTAGTTTTTCTTCCACTAAATGGACTGGCACTCCACGATTTTTTCGTATTGTGCCTGTTATGTAAGTGTCAATGGAAAGAAGGTAATCACACAAGCGAGTTGAAAGGTACCAGTTATCAACAATAATATGTCGTCCTTGGTTCAGAAGTCGTTGAGCTAAGTACACAACTACACGTTCAGACACAGGTAGATTGGCAGATTCGGGAAACAGAGGAATGTCATACAGATCTTTTCCAACATATAGGGCAAAGTTCCATGTATAACCTCTTAGGTTTGGAGCACTGGGGCACAAACAGAACAACTTTAGGCCAAAACGTGAACGCTTGTCTTTTATGAACTGGCGAAAATGCAGCCTACCCTTGAAAAGCATCAAACACTCATCAATAGCCACATCTAAGCCAGGATCAATAAGTAGTTGGCTGACTTCACGTAATTTGGCGATATATTGAACTAAACGGCTTAGTGGCTGGCCAGGTCTTGCTAAAGCAGGATCAGAAAATCTGAGGAACTTCAGGATGCTGCAGAAACGATTTCTACTCATGACACTTGCAGTGAAGCACCTCGGGCCGGAGCACAACAAACTATTTGCCCAATAATCTGCAATTTCGGGTAATTTTACTATACCCATTACAAACACTAATGAAAAAAAAATGTACATGTCAGGAACACTAACAGGTTTCCATTTCAAACCATGGACCATGAATGTTACGTCATCATTTTGTTCGAAGTAAATACTGGCTCGCTTGTTCGTCCAAGCACACAGATCACTAACAACGTAGCCAAAAAACTCTTCAAAACATTTACCTGGTGACGTCCACTCGTCAAAAATTACGGCAGGATGAAAGTCATAATCGTTTTCAAATTCTTTTACTGCATGCACACGCTTGTCCGTAAAAGGGTTTGGTACGTACTGCCAGCCATCAATCGTTCGGGCATCGCTGTCATCGGCCGCTGAGTCGGTGTCGGAATCCACCTGTTGAATTTCAATTTCAGAATCGCTGGAATCTGAATAATCTTCGCCAGCAGGATCGAAATCTGGATCACTATCACTGCTGTTCACCTCCATCTTCGACACAGTAATAAAATATATTTCAAAAGTTGCTTTTTTACCTACGTTTTCGCTTGTAAACAAATGTAAACAAACACGAAGCAATGCGGTGCGCTATTAGGCCTAACTGCATAGAGCCACGCCGCGAAGCCGACAACAAACAGCTGCCTGAAAGCGAGCGTGCAATTGGTTGTTGGGCTGCGTTCGTGCTGTCTTTTTGTTAGCTAGCGTATCATTGGTTAATAATGAACACATGACGATGACGTAGTAGGTTCAAGGACGCTTCATTCATTCCCTACCAGGCTCATTCATAAGTGTTGGCCGCGCCTACCAGCTTTTAAAACTTTCCGTTGCTTACCGAAGGAGAGACCACGTACGCGTTGTACGTAGTGGTTGCTGGCCATTGAGGGAGAGCTACGTACGATGCGTACGTGCTGGGGGCCAAGGGGTTAAAGACAAACAGCCTTACAGACATGTCATTGTATAACATTCACTTTAGTGACGAACACGAGTCACTAGAGCCTCGAAAAAACATTAGGCTCAAGATTGTGACAACCACTTCCTGTACTATAACACATTTATTGTGAGGAAACGCAATAATTTCTAAAAATCGTGTTTTTTGGCGGAACTTAACTGGTAGTTTCGACCTGAACACGATAGTCAAAATAGGTTAACACACATATACAATAACAAGGTTTCATAAAGGCTACGATAGACGGCTTTCTGTATTGGTCAGTTTGAACTGTCACGTAGTAGTCAGTACTTCTTATGCTGGTATGAAAAAGAAACTTAAGAGTCAAATGCAGACACTAACAATAACACTACCAAAACGTGGACTATATGAAATTAAAATGAACAATAAGTACGCAATGGGCACACAGTCATATTTTTTTCATTGGGAATAGCAGTAAATGACACTTGAATGAAGGGTTAAGCGAATGCGACTTAATGGGGTAACAAAACAGGAATCTTGTCCCCTGCCTTATCATAATGCTTATTTGTTACCATGTAACATGAATGTTTAACATATTTATTTAAAATACATGTTAGAACTGACTTTGATAACTTGATCGCCAGTTTGAATCCCAGCACGGGACCAAACATATGATATTGTATACGGAAACGTACAAGTTTCTGGGCGACTCATGAATGTAGCATGCATATGATATTATATTTTATTTGAAGTATGGAGACTGTGTATTCCGATGAAATATTGTTGCCATTGGTACAAACATACGTGAAAACGATTAATTTTGACAATGTCAAAACGAAATGTTCGAATCGAACTATGGACAATCCATTTGACTAATAATCAATGATTTGACTATAAAAGAGCCTATGACAGTCACGTTTGGCATAAAGTGACTTTTTCTCCAAAATATGAAGAGGCAAGAAACAAGATTTCAAAGGGAAAATGTTGAAAGTTGAAAAAACATAGCTTGTAACGCTTGTGTTTTCTCTCATCCCCCAGCCAGAGCATAACTAGGCCAAACAGCTGGTGGTATAATGATGAGGGTAGAGAAACCATTCAGCCTGGAAAGACCTTGGCCGGGCCATGGCCAACTCGAGGTCGAAAATAGAGCACAACACGATATGAGAAAGTGCCACGCCTTCCCTCCTTGAAAGTGAGAGGAAAGAAAACCATGTGGTCAACACAGGAGAAAAGTGAAATATAATTTATTTCAGATCAACAGCATCAAAAAGTGAAATTAATTAAACTTTTGGGTTCAGTACATGGAGAATGAGCTCGCGAGTCTTGCATGCAATTTAAGCCACACACTATTTTATTCCAACTCCACCCAGAATAGTATTGCTCAATTATTGAGGCAATTTAATCTTGCTGTACATAATTACTGCCCTGATTTCTGTGAAGGTTATTTTTTTACCTCAAAGAAGGTCCGTTTTTCCTAGTCACACGACCATTAATCGCACGGCCGGTCGGTAAATGCGAAATTCTTGCTTAATTATGTAAAGCAGTTTCTGTTATAAATAAGCTGGGTTTGGAAGCTAAAATAAGGAACCATTAAAAAGGTACCATGATTTTAGTTTGAACAGGGATTATGTAAGGAATTAATTAATGGCTTAATTAGTTTTCATAACAGAAACAATACAACTAATTGATTCAATACATATTTGCATAATATCATACATTTATTAAATGCATGAGCCGAATATTTATTCGGATATATCAGATCGACTCCAGATAAATAAATATAATTAGGAGTCCTCTTCAAAGATGACCGAGAGGCGGCAAGATCATTGTACCAGAACCAGTGTAATTATACCTATTGTTAGAGTTTATAGGATGGCATCACCAGTTGACAATATTTACAACAGTTTCGTAGAACCTTAAATTACTTTCTAGAAGTAGATTTAATTACGATAAGATCGTCGCTCATGATCGATCACTTCAAAGAATAACTATAAATCACTCCCACACGGGACAGTTAACTATATCGGCAGATAGCTTCAAAGCGCCTACAACGGGGAACATTTAAAATCCCCGAATGCAACAATAGAATGATTGACATGCGTAGCAGTCCCATTTCGTGATAAGGGCCCAAGCTGTCAGAATGTTACTATATTTAGCATTTCTGCAATTATTCAATACTACAATGGATCGATCGTGGACGATAACACTACGGTATATAGGCCGAACCTCGGAATGCGTGATATCAGTCGATCATCAGCAGTTCACCAGGTGCTTAACTAGTTCCGCCAGCCAAATTCCTGAATCGGAAAGCACGCCAGGCCAAACGCCGTACCGCATCTTGGACGGGGCTTCACCGTCGAGCTAGAGCCGTGAGCTGATAGCTTCGACCAAGCTTTTATTAAGAGCTAAGTATTTCAATGCAATAGCTAATAATACTACGCTACTAAATTAGCCCGAGATCACTTAATCATTTAATGGATGTATTAATGATTAGGTTTTTCCGGTCGACTAAATCAATAATGCCATTCTTTCGACTCATTGCCGAATAATTGTAATCGATACCAAAATCATAAGAATCTGTCACTGATTTAATTGGCCATATTGTGGGGGTCAATATTGTGTACACCAGAGTGTCGATTAAAGGCCCAGTATTAGATGAATGATTGCTTATTATTTAGCCTACCATTTCTGTGCATAATTATTGCTTTTTATACAATTGATTGGCCTTATGCAATCCTGATAATAATGTTTATTCTGGTCAAAAGTTCACTGGAATAGAACATTACACTACGTTTTATTAGCTTACCAGTTTATCTGTTCATAAAATTATTTGTCTCCAACGAGAAGTTATAGGCGATGTTGCGTGGGCGTTTTTCTCCTGTTAAACGCGCCGCATCAAATAAGCATTGCTGAAATCCGCCGAGAGATGGCTCTGTGTGTGTGCCTATTCAAAGTTTTAATCGTTTGCTAATTACCATGAGCTCAAAGGTATGAAGACTAATTCCGTAAAAACTGAAATTATTTATGCCAATAGGTTGCCGGAGAAAAATTGTACGATACTAGCCTAAAAAATTATAAAATGTGATGTTAAATACGAAAATCATAATGAATACGTCGAGTTTTCCAGCTGGTACATATACGAGTCAAAAGCTGCAGCCATTAACTATCAGTTTGCGTCTGTTTTAAGCTTAGCTTGCGCATGCGTACAACGAAAAGGTACTGGGGTATAATCATCCCGATTATACACCGGTGTATAATCGGGTGATTATACCACACTAGGTCGATTATACACCGCTCATCTACCTTCCACCATGGTAGCAAGCGAGATATACTCTGTGGAAGTTATCGGAATATTATTTAGTGTAACAGCTGTGTAGTATCAATTCAACAAACATGTGAGTCCGCTTCGTGAGCAACGAGGTAGTGTGGAGCTATAGTACGGAGGAGCCCCGATATTTTTCCGGTACGATGACGGACTTGGAAGGCAGCACTACATGTTAAACAAGGCAGAATTCTAAATCCATTCTACGGTCACTTTCGATAAAAAAAAAAAAATGCAGAGGTTTAGCTGTAGAAAAAAACAGAAATTGACTGGTCATTAATGTAACTCGTCCTGAATCGCACACTTTTTTACTTAACAAAAGTTAACACGCATTATGTTTAAAAGAGGAATGCAATATGCAGTATTGCTCATCGTAACCCACTGCACCCCTCCTTTCCCCTCCTTTGCGGCCAATTGTAATTCAACACAACTCGAACTTGGGCACAGTGGAAATATATCATTTGAATGTGACGAATGCGAAAAGTCGTTTGCTGGCAATCCTAGTTTAACACGGCTCGTACTTGTACCCTGTGGAAAGAAACCTTTTGATTGTGGCGAGTGTGGAAAGTTTCTTTCAGTCAATTAATGTTTGGCGCACCACGCACTTGTATACAGTGGGAACAAACCGTTTGAATGTGGTGATTGTGGAAAGTCTATTACGCAAAAAAATTGATTAACGCCGCACGTCTGCGCGCACAGTGGAGAAAAAAAACGTTTACTTGTAATGAGTGTGGAACGTCTTTTGTGCTCACTTGAGATTTGAAACGGCACGAACTTGGACACAGTGGAAGGAAACCATTTGAATGTGGTGAGCGTGGAAAGTCTTTTGCAGATTTTTGTAATAAAAACGGCACGAACTGATACCCAGTGGAAAGAACCTCGTCGAATGTGGTGAGAGTGGTGAGTCTTTAGCGGACAATTGTAATTTAACACGACGCAAACGTGTGTGAAGTGGAAAGAGACGGCTTGAATGTGGTGAGTGTGGAAGGTCATTTACGGTCAATTTTAATTCAACACGGCTCGAATTTGGACACAGTGGAAATATACCATTTGAATGTTGCGCATGCGAAAGTCGCTTGCAGTTTGAGTGTGACGAGTGTTTGCAGTTTAAGTGTGGAATAGCTCTAGCATGAAACTAATGATACATGTCACATAAACCTTTACACGTTGTAGTGAATCTGTTTAAATGTAGTGAGTATGGAGGGGATATCAAAATCATATTGCTAAATCTATCAACCTTGGCTGACTATGGAGGGAGTTAACACGAGTTTGAAAGATGAACATGCTAATAAACTACCCACTCAAAAGCCGTTTAATAGGAACAAGTCTACATTCATTACAATACGAAAACAAACAGGTAAAAATCCTAGACCACGTAGGCGAGCAGCTGAAAATAAAAACATGGATTCTTTAATGAAATCACAGAGGACAAGCAAGGTGAATCAGGGTCGAAAACTAAAGAAGATAACCACACCACTTGTGTCTAAAGATCAGATTTCATCCATATGTAACCTTGTGAGTTCCACACCAGACTTTTTTCAGGACTCATCCTTTGGCAGCCTATGTCTCTCAGAACTAACCGGGAGTTCTCCGCTAAACACATCAAACTCTTTCGTGGACAAACCAGAGGAGACTATTTCTTCTTCAACGTATAAATCAGCCAGCGATGATTTGGCTAAAACATTTATAAACATACAAAGCGATCTAGAACATGTCAGACATCAAATCTCAATAAATAAGCTAGAACATGAGTTTGATCTTGACGTGGTAAATCTATCACTCCAAAATCTAACTATTGTGCTCTCCAACTCCAAAACATGTAACAAAAATTTAGTATCTGATAAATCAACAGCTTCTGATCAAACAAGCTGCTTTTGCAGACACATGGACTCGGTTAGGATACCTGCATTTAAACTTGATGACATGGAGGCTAAATGCACGTCGTTTTTGGATTCACTTGAAAATAGGCTGGAAAAAATTCACTACACCAGAAAACAAAATTGAGGAAATGTTTATAAATCACGTTGCTATGCTGGCAGACATCAGTAAAAATTTTAGGCAGTCAGACAAGCCGGTAAACGGCCGTACCACAGGGGTCGAGGTTGGGGTGACACAATCTTGATCACTAAAGTGGGAAAACAAAACTTCACTATTACTAGTGTACTCTCCTCTGATTTAAATGGAACTGTAAACCTACACTTGTGTCATGTTGACATAGTGGTGGAACCTAAACATGGCCAACCTACTTTATCAGATTCCATAAAACATGCGGTAGATAAAGTTGGTAAAGAGCATGAATTAGAAATCACTCACTCGGTGCATAAAAATATCATGGTGAGACAAAAGAGGAAAAGAGAGAATACTAATCCGCCTAAATCGGAAAATAAAAATCTCCAAGAGAGGAACCCAGTAAAGGATCATGGACCATCTCTGATAAACAGCGGAAAGCAGGACCAAACTGATAACGTAAATGATCATTGTAAATCAAAAAATCTCATTAAAGATAGTGAAGATTCACATAAACTAAACCAAATTCAAAAACAGAAGCTTTCACTGTGATAGCTCCAGCAGGAGTGGAGTGATGTTTCTTCAAAATGGACCGGGCAAACAACAATAATTAGAGACTCAAACGTCAGAAATCTAAGAGGTAGTTGCCACGAAAATTACAAAACATGGACATTTCCAGGCCTTAAAGCTAAAGATCTGGCAGCAAAGTTAACACACATTAATGTAGAAGAAAAAAACGCAGGTACTTTTATACTAGCAGTGGGAACAAACGACGTCGAAAAGGAACAGCCAGAAACCATTGTCTCGACTATTTGTGACACTATGGCGTCATTAAGAATAAGGTACCCAGAGGCAAAATTTACAATAGTCCGCATACATCCATGTTTTGGAAAGCAAAACCATTCTACTGACTTGAGGATATCTCGCACAAACTCACTTCTGCGACACATGTGCGTCAATAGAAACTGTTGCTTTGCCTCTATTGATAAGGACATTTTCGAGGACAAAACACTATTAGCTAGAGATCAGATTCATCTCACTCAACGAGGAAAGTTGAAACTTCAACTAGAGCTCATTAAGCTACACACGACCCCGGAAAACGGCCATCTATAAGGGGGAATTACCCCATGAGGCGACAAAGAAAAATCGATATTGAGTATTCTCACACCACTAACATGTCATGTTTGTTACTAAATGCGCGTAGTGTTGTTAAAAATATTGCATGTTTTCACGTGATTGTAAATAACTGTAAGTACGATTTTATTTTTGTGGTGGAGTCGTGGCTGCACCGGGACTTCACTGATGGAATGGTGTGTGACACAGAACAATATTCTGTAATTAGACGAGATCAAGGATATAGGGGTGGGGGATTGCTTATCCTACATCGGAAAAAGTTCCCTGTGGTGAGGGGTGACGTCTCTTCTACTTCTGAGGGAATGGTGATTTCATTGCCAAGCTCTAAGATAACTTTTGTTTTGTGTTACCTACCAATTAGTAGGGATAGAGATGCTATTTTAAATATTTGTAATTTTATAACGAATTCCTTGCGCAAGGAGCATTCTAGTATTATTCTTGGAGATTTTAACCTCTCAACGGTGGACTGGACGCGAAACTGTCCCACTGATGGCTGTCATCGTCTCTTTCTGGAGGAGACTGCACCGCTTGGTCTAACCCAGCTTGTTGAGCAACCGACTAGAGGCGAAAATATACTTGATCTTGTTTTTACACATGATGTCCGATTGATTTATAACCTTGTGGTTGGGGAACATTTTGGAAATAGCGACCACTGTATGGTTTCCTTCTTTATAAACGATTCTCTTACTGGAAACAAAGTTCAGAGGCAGGAAAATAAAATAGATACAGGAAGGCTGGATATTCCATCTCTAAAGTCATCACTGGCTGAGGTGAACTGGGATGCTTTGGTTTTCAATTCCCATGAGGATATTGAAGTGCTTGGAATTGTTTTCATGGCATTCTATTCGAAGAAAACCCCGTTAGGACGGATGTTAACCGTCACCATTTGGCCATCGATAACATCACACGTGGCTTCTAGTAGGAAACGTTTTAGACATAACAAAAATGTAAACTCTAACTCGCTCCCAATTTAACTCATTAAATTAGGAAGGGATTTATAATATTAAACGAAAATTCTACTTCGACTCGGTTGAAACATGGCATCGTAAACGGGAGGAACATATAATACGCACAGGAAACCCAGCAGCCCTTTATAGGTTCTATCGACAAAAAAATAAAACTTCTCGTACTTGTACCTCCATTTAGGATTGGGGATTCTTGCATTACTGAAAATTTTTCTAAGGCAGAGACCTTGAGTCGTGTTTTTATCAAAAATGCAATTGTGGATGACAAGAACAGTTGTTTGCCTGTCCCCCAAATGAAGGGTGACCATGTCGTATGTGATGACCCTGTGTTTTCGGAAGCCAGTGTCATTCGGGCTATAAAGCAACTTAAACAAAGCTTCTCATGTGGTCCTGATGGGCTGTCAGCCTACATGCTTAAGCATATCGGTGCAGAACTTTCGTATCCGCTGTCCAGACTGTTTTCCATATCGTATGCACAGAGCAGACTTCCAGGGTTATTGTGGGGAGCATATACCATAATTGCAGCCTGTTCGGCAATATTATTGCTTCCTCCTCTCTCTGTCAATACTCCCTTAGATGCGCCACTGGAACGGAGTCACTGTGTTGGACTGATCAAAGAAGTCGGCGTTTATGCGTGCTGCGTGCATCCATCAGCTTGCCTACTGCTGGAGAGTTTAACAACACAATGTAGAATTAATTGTTAGTCTTTGGCCAAAGCCATTGTAGTTGTCTCCCTCTCTTTAACAATAGTCCGACTTAGATTGTTGAGGACGATTCCTTTAAGACACTTGTAAAGCTGCCTCTTTACTGCTGTTTGGCAGTGCTTGCATTGTAAACCCTCTCTGTACCGACCAATTACCCCGTATTACAGCATCCTCTTCCCCCTTCTCTTTTCTCCAATATCTTTCCACCGTCTCTTTACAACGGGAAGGACGAACAACTTTTTCGTCTTCAAGATGGCTAACCCTAACGCAAATGGGTAGGCCTATGTATTCCTGACTTTAAGTTCTGTCGTCTGTCATTCGACAGGTAAACTGCAAGGGTCCGTTTATGACCCCTTACGCAGGTTATTGACGTTTTTACTGGTGCAACGCCTTAAAGGAAAGAGAGGAAGAAGAGGGAATGCAAAACGTGGTGTTGGTCTCCTCATCCGCACGTTAATAAAAACGATTGGACTAACTAAACCTTTACTCTTCTACGTGTCACCTTCCTGAGCTACTTTAACTCCTACTGCTAAAAGAGAAGAAGATCCACCTGGCCTCGTGTTTGGAGTGTACGTTGGTCCACCAGGGACCACGGGATATTTCGCCGGTTTCCTGGGTTGTGAATCCCACGCTCTGCCCACCTATAAAACCTTAGTTTAGACAGGTTGACCAGCGATAGCCCTTCACTCCTGCGTCGGGTCTATAACGCGTCTAACTTGGACCAATAGGCTCTGGCGCGACGTCGTCGTAACTTCTTACGACATTATGGTAGCATTATTGTAGCATAATGGTAGCATTGGTCATACTTTGGTACCGTTTCGGAACCTGAGAGAGATGGTTTCCCCGTGATGAAGGACGTTTGACACCCACCAGTACCGAAAATCCAGATAGCCAAACCAAACTCATGGAGAACCAACGGTGGATACCACTTCAGGCCGAGAAACCACGGTGTACACACCACGCCGTCACCAACTATAAAGGAATACCCATACTCCATGGAGCGGAGACTTTCAAGCACTGGCGAGCATTGTTCACGTGTCTGGCCGAAGAGAAGCATTGGTTGCCCAACGTTTTAGAACAAGATTGCCCCAATGCAGCTAATGCTACCCCTGAAGAGATTGCACAATGAACCCTGGCCAATGCCGAATGTCGCCTGATGCTGCTAAAGACAATGTCTCCACAACTAGGCAAATCTTTTCACAATGTCCGACGAGCAAGATTAGTATGGGAACGACTCTTAGCAGATTTCGCCAGAGTAGACCCTTTTAACCAGATGTACCGCCTAAAAGATATTATGAATATCCAAATGTCCCCCACAGAAGATGTCACAACATATATACGACGAGGCAGGAGTTTGATGGAATAACTATTAGCGACTGGGTATCCAATAACAGAAGCCGAAACATGTACGTGGATACTCCGAGGGGTAAAACATCCAGCCCTACAAGTGGCTAGAGAATCGTTACTCCGCTCTGGAAGATCCCTAGACCTTACGAACCTACAAGCTGAATTGGTAGACAGCCTCAATTTTGTCAACCTGGAGGAATTAAATGCCCATTACGCACAAAAACTCCACTCGTTAAATCAAACACAAAACCGTTTAGAAGAGCAGCCGTTTGACTATGTCTCACTAAGACCCGACAACCTAGACCACCAGAACTCCTGCCCTCACGAGTATTTTATAATTCGTCGATGGAGCATGACAATGAAGTATATTGTGCTCGCCCCGCGCGAGTACAGGGACCAACTTTGCAAACACGCCGTTCTGTAAAGACCACCAACCCGCAAAAACAGGACAGACGCAACAAACGAGCCTGTTTGTATTGTTCGAGTTTAGACCACACTTACCATTCCTGCGATCGTCTTGACCCCAAGGACAGGCCCAAGGGCCCGAGGTGCCTCCTGTGCCAAGGATTCGGGCACGTGCGGAAAAGTTGCCACTCTACACCGCCAGAGGGCCGAACCCCTCGACCATATCGCCAAAGCACACAAAACAACCGAAGTGCTCGTCAAATGCCACAACGCCAAACTCCTACTGCAAACTTGGCGTACCCTACAAACCATCCTATTCAACCTCCTGTGGAATCAAGACAAGCCCAACAATGGAATAACTCAGACCAGATACCATTCTTGTGTCAAAACCCACCAAGCTTTTGCACTAGGGCCAAATGCAAGTGATATTCAGGACTCTAGCGCAATTCTCCATGAAAATACATATGTAAACTCTAGCATTAAGTATTGCCACAGTGATCGAGGGCCCTCAGACCATCTGTTGACCTTCGGGCACGACACGGGAGCGTCCTTAATCATTGTAGGCCACTGTTATAAGAGTATTGATCGATCTAAATGTCCTAGAGTAAGAATAGCCCTAGCTGCATATGGTGTTATTGCTACTGGTGTCTTGGTGGGAGACCTTCGTGTCAGGGGGCACGACAGAAATGGTCGCCCGCTGAGGCATCATGTTATACTGAAAAACGTCGTAGAGATGCCTTCAACATCTAAAAACCTTTTGTCGGCTTCACGACTCATAAACTCAGGTCTAAACTCAAATGTTAGATCTAATGGTGTATATGTCCGAAGTAGAAAACGCCCACATAATTTGATCATGTATGGGGAACGTAGGGACCACCTCTTTAATATATGCTTGCACGTCGATACCCATTATGATGCCGATGGCGCAAGTGTTTGGAGGGAAATCGCGGCCGCGCGTAAACAGGGTTTAACTGATATAGTGTACGGTTTTGAACATCAAAATATTTTGTTTGGTCCATCCCCTCGTTCTCCCCAAACACAACCCTTCCCATTATCTTGCTCCCTTGCAGCCCCTCGTCTTAACGCTCAAGCAGCAGATTTTGTGCCCCGGTGCCCCGAACCTCAACCCCCTGATCAAACTTGTCCCTCTTTTACTGTTGGAGATTGGGTTGAGAGTCCCGTTAGTAAACTCTTTCCTCCTACCTACCCCATACGAGGGTATGCGCCGCCCTCCCGTTTCCGCCGTTGGGGGGGGGGGGGGTTAGAGGGCGTAGGGCTCCCCGCCATGTTAGAACACCCTTACGTGAAATATGGGGGCACTGTGATTCAGTGGACGTTCAGGCACCCCTCCCATCGGGTTATGCTGACGCCGTCAACGGCCCGGAGGGCGGCCTTTGGAAGTTGGCGATGGAGGCGGAGATAGCGATCCTGGGAGGAAATGGACGTTTCGGACGTTATAGAACGCCCCTCCGACGCCGTGAGAGTTATGAATACTAAGTGGGTGTTTGCCCGTAAATACAATAAGGATGGTAGTCTGCAGAAACTTAATGCCCGTCTTGTTGCATGCGGTTGCAGCGCCAGGCCAGGCCTGGATTTTGACTAGATCTCCTCCCCAGTGATACGGGGTGCCTTCTTTCGCCTTTTACTCGCCTTGATAGCCTACAAGGGCTATTCCTTCCGCACCGCAGACATACGGTCAGCATACCTTTATGGAGAATTACAACACACAATTTATTTACGGCCCCCCCCCCCTGGCTTCTATCGGCCACGGAAGAAGGGGGGCGCCCCTTTGTATGTAAGCTTCCTTATAAGTTCCTTATATGGGCTGAGGCAATCGGGGCACCTATGGCACTTGAAATTAAGATCAGTCCTAGTGCAGTGTCAGTTTTCCCAAAGTCACTGGGACCACTGCGTATTTTTTAAGCACGTGGGGGGCGATGTTGTATTAATCGGCCTGCACGTGGACGATTTGTGTTTCGGGGGCCCCGACCCCCTGATTGACGCAGCCCTAGTGGATATCGGACGTTTGCTCACCATTGTAGAGACTATGAACGCCCTCTATTTAGGTATGTTGCTTGAGATGGGGGTGGACGGTATTTATGTATCTCAACAATCTTACATACGTAGGATTTTGCAGACCTTTGGTATGTCTGACTGTAAGGCTTTCCCTACGCCTTCCTTAGTCAGCCAGAACCTTGACCACGCCCACCAGTCTCCCCCAGCCGATAGGCAGTCCTACCAGTCATTAATTGGCAGTCTCTTATTTTTAGTTTCTAACACCCGGCCCGACATTAGCTATGCAGTCATTACCCTAGCTAGATATAATCAGGCGCCCACTCAACTACATTTTACTGCTGCCAAGCGTGTCGTTCGCTATCTGCATGGCACCCTCCATTACAGGCTGCGTTTTCCTTTGCGTAACTACTCCTCGGTTGTGGGGTATTCAGACGCGACGTGGAGCGTTACTGTCGACGCGAGAGGTTTCTTGGGTTACGCTATTAAGGCGGCGGGCAGCCTGATCGTATGGCGCACAACTAAACAAAAGATGGTTGCGCTGAGTAGCGCCGAGGCAGAACTGATGTCCCTCACTGAGTGTGCCAAAGATATTAAGTGGGTTTATCATATGCTCCGCGAACTTCATTTTATCGATCTTGTCACGCAGCCCTGTCTGGTGCATTCTGATAGTCAGTCCGACATCGATATTGTGCATAGCTTGGCATGCGGTACCCGTACCAAGCATTATGCACGGAAAGTGTGGTTTTTGCGGTCACTGATAGATGAGAAGGTGTTCCTCCTCCGTTTCTGTCCCGGTACCGATCTCCTTGCCGATATGTTGACCCGCGCTGTTCCCTCCGACCGCCTAACCCGTTTCCTCCCCGAGTTCAACCTTTTCCCTGGTCCTGTTTGACGTACTTAAGTGGCGACTGCCAATTCTGCTAATACGTCAAACTTAGTCCATTTGACGTATATTTACCTTAGGTTTAGATTACTAATTTGAATTTTTTGTATTAAGCTGTGCTTACATAACCTTGTTACCTCATTATTATATTTTTAGGCAATATTAAGCTGTTGCTTTTATTTATTGCGGTTTCGGCTTGCTCCCAGCCGTTTATCTGCCTTAACCCGATGTTTCTTTAACATTATTCCCTTTCCAACGCCTTCCACTTGTCCAGTCCACTCATGTGGCCCCGGTTCTCCGGTTACGCCATTAGCAAGGGAAGGGGGGGGGGGGGCAATGTGGGGAGGATATACCATAATTGCAGCCTGTTCGGCAATATTATTGCTTCCTCCTCTCTCTGTCAATACTCCCTTTGATGCGCCACTGGAACGGAGTCATTGTGTTGGACTGATCAAAGAAGTCGGCGTTTATGCGTGCATCCATCAGCTCGACTAGTGATGGAGAGTTT
Organism: Lithobius niger; assembly: GCA_023313725.1. Taxonomy (NCBI): domain Eukaryota; kingdom Metazoa; phylum Arthropoda; class Chilopoda; order Lithobiomorpha; family Lithobiidae; genus Lithobius; species Lithobius niger. Next base: position 23,825 of record JAHWFP010050415.1, on the reverse strand, counting down.
AACAACACAATGTAGAATTAATTGTTAGTCTTTGGCCAAAGCCATTGTAGTTGTCTCCCTCTCTTTAACAATAGTCCGACTTAGATTGTTGAGGACGATTCCTTCAAGACATTTGTAAAGCTGCCTCTTTACTGCTGTTTGGCAGTGCTTGCATTGTAAACCCTCTCTGTACCAACCAATTACCCCGAATTGCAGCATCCTCTTCCCCCTTCTCTTTTCTCCTATATCTTTCCACCGTCTCTTTACAACGGGAAGGACGAACAACTTTTTCGTCTTCAAGATGGCTAACCCTAACGCAAATGGGTACCCTACGTATTCCTGACTTTAAGTTCTGTCGTCTGTCTTTCGACAGGTAAACTGCAAGGGTCCGTTTATGCCCACTTACGCAGGTTATTGACGTTTTTACTGGTGCAACGCCTTAAAGGAAAGAGAGGAAGAAGAGGGAATGGAAGACGTGGTGTTGGTCTCCTTATCCGCACGTTAATAAAAACGATTGGACTAACTAAACCTTCTCTGTTCTACGTGTCACCTTCCTGAGCTACTTTAACTCCTACTGCTAAAAGAGAAGAAGATCCACCTGGCCTCGTGTTTGGAGTGTACGTTGGTCCACCAGGGACCACGGGATATTTCGCCGGTTTCCTGGGTTGTGAATCCCACGCTCTGCCCACCTATAAAACCTTAGTTTAGACAGGTTGACCAGCGATAGCCCTTCACTCCTGCGTCGGGTCTATAACGCGTCTAACTTGGACCAATAGGCTCTGGCGCGACGTCGTCGTAACTTCTTACGACAGTTATGGAGCACTGTAAATATCGTACCAGTCTTTAAAAAGGGTTCACCCTCTGATCCGTCGAACTAAAGACCCATTGCCTCGTTTCCTCCCTGGCAGATCAGCGGTACATCAGCTACTGTCTGTTCTGGATAGATGGAGTTCCTCCTTGGACATTGGAGTTAAATACGACACTATCTATTTCGACTTCAAAAAAAGCCTTTGAGTCGGTCATTCACCGTAAGCTTCTTTTAAAGGTTTTGGGCTGTGGAATCGGTGCACGTCTATGGAGTTAGATTTCGGCATTTTTACGAGATCGGTCTCAGCGAGTGATTATTGAACATACGCTCTCAGAAAAAAAGGAAATTAATTGTGGGGTTCCGCAGGCATCGGTGTTGGGTCCCCTCCTCTTCGTTATCTACTTAAATGACCTGAATTTTACGAATGAAAGCACTTTTGGCGTAAAATTTGCTGATGATCTTAAAGTCGGCACAGAAAATACTCTTCCAGGGTGCTCTGCTGACCTTAGTGTGGAGATCCAAAACGTGGCGTATTGGTCTGATGTCTGGCAGCTCCCACTTTCGGAATCAAAATGCCACGCTTTCAACATTGGTTGGAATAAGAATCGTGCAAATTACACCTTAAATAACAAAATATTGCCATCTGTGAACGAAGTGAAAGATCTGGGCATTTGGTTTTCCCCAGACCTAAAATCCTCTCTACACTGCCAAAAAATTAGTTCTTTGGCCTTTAGACGGCTTGCTGTGGTTAATCGATGCTTCACGTCTGGAAGCATAAACACGCGAGTATGGGCATTTAAAGTTTTCGTAAGACCGCTATAGGAGTACGCAACACCGGTGTGGTCCCATTACCTGGCTAAAGATATCGACTTGATAGAGTCGGTCCAGCGAAAATTCACAAAGAGTTTGCCGGGGCTGCGTGAGGTAGACCATACTGACATCTATCGAGGACTGGTCTGGAACTGCTGGAACTCTGAAGAATCAAATTTGATCTAATTCTCACTTTTAAGATTCTAAAGGGTCTGATTGCTGTTGACCTTCCTCTTTTTGATTTGGCCAACAGACATCATTCCACTAGAGGACATCCTTTGAAGTTAGAAGTTCAGAGTTCGAATCTTGACTGTCGAAAAAATTTCTTTTCACTACGGGTCGTGAATGTATAGAATGCTCTTAGCCCGGAAACGGTGAATGCTCGAAATGTGATAGAGTTTCGTAGAATGATAAATAAGCAGTCTTTTAATCGCTTCTTGAAGAGGACGCAGTAATTGTAAAAGAGTTTCAATTTGACTCCCGGTTTTAGCGCCTCACACCCCTTCCGACAGCCATCCACAAATGGTGGTAATTTCCATTTTATTTATTTATTTAATAGTATATATTATTAATTTTATTATCTTTATTAAGATTGACAATTGGTTTTAGCCAAGCTTTAAACTCCATGTATTATTTTATTATTTTATTATTTTTTAAAGAAATATTGACAATGATACCCGGTTTTTCCCCATCACTTGTCCTTCACGTTTGGCGATGCCATCGGGGACCATTGTGTCCTTGGTAGGTCTAACCTTGGTGGTAATGCATTCGTGACCCCGACCCATTACCATCAACCCTTCCTCTGCAGCCGAGCCATCGTTTTCGTTTTAAACTTTTAAATTGTTTAACTTTTGTAATTTTTATTATTTCATTAATTTTAAATTCGGATGGCAGTTAGTGACCACCAGGTCCTTGCCATTCCGGTTGCGTCTGCAACAAACCTATATTATTATTTCCCCCAACAAAGAAAGCTACCCAACGAGAGGCTTCTTCCTCTCCCCTCATCTCTGCAAACAGTTATACTTTTCATCTGATCTGGTATCCAGTAAGGTGGCGGTGATGGTTGGGGGGGGGGGGGGGGGTCAGCCGATTGCTTTGGGGTCTAGACTGGGACCAACGGATTTAAGGGCAAATTTTTTTTACCCCAAGCTGTGCCACCATATTATTAATTTTTTAATTCATTTACATTTTGTTTTCTAAATCTAAGTATTCCGTCTGAGGCCCATTTTTCAGAATGAAAATTTTTCTAGGGTGTGATCTGGGGGGTGGTGGTGTTACCCCCCCCCCCCCTCCCCGTACGCGTAGCCTACTATGAATTGTGTCTTCCGTTCTTCAACTGTCATTTTACCTGTCCCAACTCACATATGAGCCATGGTCTCAGATTTTTTTTAGCTTAAGCAGTTATTGTATTTATTTAAATTCTTGTTTTATATATATTTTTTTCAGTTCCGTTTAACCACGTATACCAAAAGTAAATGCACAAGTTTCTGTTTGATTACCTAAATCCATCCAAAACCAAACTGGTATAAGAGAAGCCACCAAGTTTCTCAAAAGGATCGGCCTTTGAAAGTAGTGATATCATTCAACCAGGGAAAGGTTGCCAAGGTTAATCTTGTTAGCAAATTAATTGCAATAGTTCAAAAGTTAAATGAAAACTATAAGATTGCGACTCGCGGTATTCATTTCACATCCAAAATATTATTCGGTACAAGCTATGTCACTTCTGTACCAGCTATTACATAACTGGTACAGGGGATCCAGGGGCCACGAACTGAGTGATATACCCAGCAAAGATGGCACTATTTAATGGGGGGGGGGGGGGGTTTGGCCCGAAAAGAGGAATGAAGAGAAACTTGCGGCAATGAAGAAGATGCACAAAACTGACGAAGGAAGGGGGGGGGGGGCCGGGGGCGAACATCTAAAGCCACAGGGATCGTAAAGTCCTCTGTGGCCTGAACGCCATCCAGATGTTTGGGAAGGTGCGGGGCAATGATGACTGCTGGCGAAGCCAATGGCTCGGCAACCGAGCATTGTGACGGCCAGCTTGACACATCATCAGGCGATGCGAACGCAGGATTTTGGTGCCACCGCGTATCAGGAACATATGACGGGAAATTAACATGTGATGACAAATCAACACATTCTAGCTCATTAACTGCAGTATTATACATCGCTCTCTTTCGAAGTCGAATGGTAGATTTACGCCAGAACCCGCCCATACACAGCAAAACTTTACAACCATAGTCGCTAGACTTAGCAGCAATATTTTCCAGAAGTCATAATAATGAGTAGCTTCGGGCCACATATTGGCATCGGTAGCGCAGCTCTTGGAGGTCGTTTGTGTTGAGCCAACGCTGATGCTGTCAGCAAACGTTCATAATTTATTGCATCATGTTTAGCCGACATTGATGATTCCAGCAAATGATCATAATTTATAATAGTCGTGTATTCCGTGGAGGGAAACAGCAACGATACATTGTCACACTTATTCCTTTTTGGGAACCCCTTTGATGGAGCAATTTGTCTGGATAAACGGGGAGTAACTTTTCTATATCTTCTCCTTGAGGTAGACTGACTTGCCTTAACACTACGTTTTACAGATTTCACCACGTTTTTCATAGGATCACTAATACATGTCAGTTACATGCCAAATTCCACATTTGCTTAAATATAACTTAAACTTAGTGTCAATCAGTTGAGACCTGTTATTGCTAACTAGCATCAAGGGTAATATGGATTTTACCCTTGCTAGCATTGATAAGTACCCATAAGTTGAGAATAAATTCCGTAGGATTCGATTAACAGCACTGCTCTTTATAGTTTTCATAGAATAAACGAACTGTAACAACTAAAAAACTTGCAGCCATGAAACGGGCAAGAAAACCCGATATTTAATCGAGACCAGATAAAAGCAGGGCGCACAACACAATTCCTTGTTGCACCTTTATGCATTAGGCCAGACTCACTGTCAGTAGAGTAAGAATACGATTGAGTTGTACTTCCATCCATCCACCCCGGACGGAAGTGACGTCGTTATCCCCCACTTCCGGTCACGTGATTAAAGTGGGGACGTCACTTCCGGTCAGGTGATGAAAAGTGGGGGTTCCGGTTTTCATCGACCTGGAGGATGGTGGAAAAGTGTCTTTTGCTACCTTTTTTTTTTTCGTTCTTAATTTGTAGGATGGTGGAAAAGTGTCTTTTGCTACTTTTTTTTTTCGTCAATTTGGAGGAAGTGACCCCCACTTTTTTAGTTTTCATCAGTCTGGAAGATGGTGGGAAAGTGCCTTTTGCTACTTTTTTGCATCCTTTTGATACCTCCATGACACTCAATTATGACGTCACTTCCGGTGGAAAATTGCCTTTTGCTACCTTTCTTTCGTTTTCATCGATCTGGAGTAGGGTGGAAAAGTGTCTTTTGTTACCTTTTTTCGTTTTCATCAATCTGGAAGATAGTGGAAAAGTCTCTTTTGGTACTTTTTTTTTGTCAATCTGGAGGAGGGTGGGAAGTAATGTCATTACCCCCCCCCCCCCTTTTAGTTTTCGTCGATCTGGAGGATGGGGAAAGTGCTTTTTGATGCCTTTTTTGTATCCTTTTGACGTCTCCATGATACCTCACTTACGATGTCACGGCGATCCTACTGACATCACTTCCAGTCACGTGATCAAAGTGGGGACGTCACTTCCAGTTTTTTTGTAAATTTGGTGGAGGGTGATATCTTTTTTTTAAATTGATACTGCTATTGGTTTCCCCAATTGAACTGCCCAAAAAAATCTGAGTCTATTTTTATAGCTTTTTTTTCGAATTATTTTGACTGATTTTTTTTTTAATATTCGCATATTCAACCAGGGGGTAAGCCTCTCCACCAGTGTCAAGGTTGCAGTTATAGAAGAGGTGGGATGGGGGTGGGATTGGGAGGGGAAAAGGGGGTGCGAAGGAAAGGGAATGACCGCCTTGGGTGCCAGATCAAAGTCCCCGATGGCATTGACGGTCTATCATTTCATAAGCATGCGGATTTTCCTCTTCCGAGCAGCATCCTTCTCCAATCTGGCTTTCTTTTCCTCCTCAGTCTCTCGTTCTTGAACCTGCCTCTTGCGCGTGGCCAATCTGGCTTTCTTTTCCTCCTCAGTCTCTCGTTATTGAGCCTTCCTTTTACTAGCGGCCTTTTTCTCCAATCTGGCTTTCTTTTCCTCCTCAGTCTCTCGTTCTTGAGCCTTCCTCATACTAGCAGCCTTTTTTCCAATCTGGCTTTCTTTTCCTCCTCAAACTCTCGTTCTTGAGCCTTCCTCATACAAGCAACATTTTTCTCTAATCTCGCCTTTTTCAGTTCTGGGCACATCGTGGCCCGTCTTTCCAGTGGCGTAACTATGTCACCCTGCGCTCCCCCCCCCCCCGCAAAATTCCAGTCTGCGCCCCACACCCAGGGACCCGCAAACCATTTTATGACAAATCAAAGGTAGCATTTTAATATTTAAATTTGTTAATTTAATTTTTACTTACACGTATAGAACTTGCATTTCTAGTTTGTGGTTGTGCTTAAAATTCTTTTTGTCTTTTTTTTTTGTTTCTGCAAGTGTGTTGACAACTACAGCTAAATGTATTTTTCTAGCTTACTGTCAAATTAAAATATTATCAGCATTACAACAAGGATGCACTATTATTTAACTGTTTATTACGATAATTGTAATGGTTTAAAGAATTTAATCTGTAGCATTAAATCAACAGAACACCACAGATCTGCACTTTCCCCCAGCTTTCTGGTATTCTGGCTCAACAGCTGGTGTAAAAGACGCCAAGGTTAACGTAATATTTAATACCATTGTTGACGCAACAACTTGATGCCACTGAACACTAATAAAATAATATTAACTATCTGTAACTAACTTTTTCGGCGAAGTGCTAGCGCGCTTCTATATGTTATGTATGGTTATGCAGCGCCTTCCAATTCTCACGCATGCTGTCCTTCAGGGTGCATTTTGTCGGGAAGCTAAATAACTATCGCTATCGCTACGTTAACTAGCTGGGGTCTAGCACGAGCCATATGTCACACTGTCCCGTTTGTTGCTGCATTGCCATTTGCTTCTGTTGGGGCCCAGCGTTGGATTGCCCAGAGCTTTCCGTCAACAATACACGTCATAATATTTCGTTTGTAACTGATTGTTACTGTTAATCAACATTACCATTCACATTGCTGGTCGTTGGCCCTTTTTCATTACTACCATTCAAAGAATGAACACACTCACTCGCCTTTCTTTCATTGCTACTGTGCCAAAAATGAACATGCTTCATCTTTTTCAGAGATGCAGTGAAAAAGAATGAACATGCGATCCCTATTGCGTTAGTATGCTACACTTGGGGCTTGCTCGCCCTTTTTCATTGCTATACTGTGCCAAAAATAAACATTCTTCATCTTTTTCAGAGATGCAGTGAAAAAGAATGAACATGCGAGCCCTATTGCGTTAGTATGCTACTCTTGGGGCTTGCTCGCCCTTTTTCATTGCTATACTGTGCCAAAAATGAACATGCTTCATCTTTTTCAGAGATGCAGTAAAAAAGAATGAACATGCGAGCCCTATTGCGTTAGTATGCTACTCTTGGGGCTTGCTCGCTTTTTTTCACACTGCTATACTGTGCCAAAAATGAACATGCTTCATCTTTTTCAGAGATGCAGTGAAAAAGAATGAACATGCGATCCCTATTGCGTTAGTATGCTACACTTGGGGCTTGCTCGCCCTTTTTCATTGCTATACTGTGCCAAAAATGAACATGCTTCATCTTTTTCAGAGATGCAGTGAAAAAGAATGAACATGCGATCCCTATTGCGTTAGTATGCTACTCTTGGGGCTTGCTCGCCCTTTTTCATTGCTATACTGTGCCAAAAATGAACATGCATCATCTTTTTCAGAGATGCAGTGAAAAAGAATGAACATGCGAGCCCTATTGCGTTAGTATGCTACTCTTGGGGCTTGCTCGCCCTTTTTCATTGCTACTGTGCAAAAAATGAACATTTTTTCATTGCTCTGTGAAAAGAATGAACATGCACGCCCTATTGCATTAATAATCCGTGCTTGGATTGGGCGTCACAATTACTGCATTCCCCGTATACCAAACATCGTCTACAGTTTGGTGCAAGCGAAATGTATATATATATTCAGATAATAACGAAGTTTACGTGAACAGCTCAGTCAAGGTCAAGTCATTCAAACCATGCGATGCGTTCTTACAATTCATTGAAACAAGCGTATTCGTATGGTGCAACATCAACCACAATAGCCTCTGTTGCTAAGACACCTAATTAACATACACTTATTTAAACATTTTATGATACTAGCTGCGCACTACACCTGATAATTTACATACATTAGTAAAGTTTAGCTGAAAGTTTTAGTTTACTGTAAACGTAAGATGACTATTCGAAGTAGTCATCTTACTTTTATATTGTATTGAAATTTAGAATCCATACTTTAAATTAGTAATATATTTTAGATACAGGGTGAGGCAAAAGTCTGGTCACACGCAAATAACTGCCGATATAATAGGTCTATGTTTATTCTGAAGACATATTTATAATGTAAGTCAGATATGGCGAATCCAATGAAGATTTTTTCAATGACCTTGAAAACAGCATTCAAGGTCATCTGCATTCTATCTTCCAAACGGCGCAAGATACAGCACAAAAGTGAATTACAAAGTTGTACGCGAGCGTCAAATATGACAAACTGCGAAAACAGATTGAAAATCGGAGGATAATTACAAGAGTTACGAGGAAAACAAAATAGCAACAAAGTTTTAAATGCCATGCAGTGAAGCTAGGGGCTGCCTCTTCAAGCAAATGCATGAGTTCCGAGTGTTTCCTGCAGCAATGAGTGCAGTAAATTTCAGATTGCAGCAAACGGATACGGATGAGGCCTAAAGTAATGAGCTGTCATTCACAACACAGAAAGTGACGTTCGGTATGTGGTTACTTTCTAATTTTATATTTATTATTTTTTTGGCCGAAGCCCAATGCCCTTTTGAGTGATTTCTTGCCCGGTCGCAACAATTGCCCTGAAATGAAAAAAATATTGTCGTTACGAATGCCCTCACTTTACTCCAAAGATGGGAAAACCCTGGATATTCAAATGCCCGCACTTTTCAACAGATTCTTAAATCATTATGCCATTAAAAATTATTTCCATTAAAGGGTAAATTATAAGTTTATGATGAACAGGAAGCAAGTGACAAGATGAATTTGCGTCACTTGTTCACTGGCAGAGATAGATTTATATTTCAGCCATCTAGGACTACGCAGATACGCCCCCCCCCCCCTCCAAAACAAAGTGCCTTCATCGGCTTTTTTCGGTTCAGGAAAAATGCAGGATAGGCCTACGATCAGAATACGCCGAACATAAGGTGGCTGGGTGGGAAAATATAGGTCTAAAGGTGGGGGCGGAATGTTTCCTTTTAATAGTAGGCTAACTGTAGCATAACGTATGTTACCGACTGGAAGACATGGCGTTAATAACTGGGAGGGGGGGGGGGGAGGATGAGAGTGACAGAAATGAATGTGCCCCTAAGAACAAGGCGAAAAATCTTTGAAAAATTTCGATTTATGCGCCGTTTTATTCAAATGTTTTTTTTTTCTTCTTTGTGGTGCCATACATTTCACAAAACAAGAAGAATAATCGTACCTTATCAATAAAGTGGTCGTAGTAGCAGGGGGCATTAAGTGGGGTGTAATTTACCCCCCCCCCCCTTGCCCCGAAAAATTGGTTTTTTGCTTTTGGAAATGAAATGTGGGCATTCGTAACAACAATGAGTTTTGGCGATTGTTACGACCGGGCTGGATGTCACTCAAAAGGGCATTAGTGCCGAAAAAAAATAATAAATGTAAACTCAAAAAATAGCCACATATCGAACGTGTCTTTCTGTGTTGTGAATGATGGCTCAATACTTTAGGCCTAATCCGTATCATACGTTGTTTTCTTTTATTGCATCTTGCACTACACTCGTTCACTTGCATTGACTGACCCAGGAAACACTCGGAACACATAAGAGCACTAACTTGTAGAGGCAGCCCCTAAGCTTTACTACATGGCAGTTAAAACGTTCAGGGCAAGACTATGTTGCTATTTTGTTTTCCTCGTAACTCTTGTAATTAGGCTCCGATTTTCAATCTGTTTTCGCAGTTTGTCATGTTTGATGCTCGCATACAACTTTGTAATTAACTTTTGTGCTGTATGTTGCGCCATTTAGAAGATAGAATACAGATGACCTTGAATGCCGTTTTCAATGTTATTGAAAATATCTTCATTGGCTTCGCCATCACTGACTTACATTACAAATATGTCTTCATAATTAATATAGGACCATTATAACGGCAGTTATTTGCGTGTGACCAGACTTTTGCCTCACCCTGTATATTTCCATAAAACGTATCATTTTTCCCCATTGCATCTGCGCCCCCAGTTCCTCTGCACCCCCCTGCGACTGCAGGCCCTGCAGCATTGTAGTTACGCCACTGCGTCTTTCCCTATCCAACATTCTTCGCCTAGCTTTTTCTTTTTCCTTCCACGCCACGAGATTGTTCAGCTTCATCCTTCGGTTTTCTAGTATCGCGGATCGTCGTACCGATCTAACCCGTTCCTCCTCTCGTTTATCATCGTTCAACTCCTCCTTCTCCTTCGAGATGAACGCTAAACTCGCTCTCTCCTCCTCCTCCTCGTCGGTCATGACGTCTACGTCGGAGTCGAAGTCGTCTTCGTACTCTCGCCACGTGCCGGAATCTCGATGGCCGATAGCTAGCGCATCTTCCCCATTGTCTAGGATAAAACGTTTGTCATCGTATGCAGAGAGGAGCGATTTCGTGATTTTCACCGTGCTTAGTTCGTGTTTTGAGCTGGCGATTTTAGTCCAGGTTCCTTTCGGTGCGGGCAGTGGCATTCTCAGAGCGGATTCGTAATCTTCAAAGTCCAAGTGCTTCTTCACGAAAGATGTCTGGATACCCTTAGCCTTCATGGACGTCTTCGTTTTCTGCGATCTAATGGCGTACATTTTGTATCGTAAACCCTAAGATGGGAACGCCACCCATCTCATCCTTCATCTTCCCCAGGACTTGTTTGTTCGCTTCGGAGTACAAGGGATGATCTCTCGGATAATTGCTGTCTCACTTCATATCCTCATATACATCATCTGTTTCCACTTAGTAGCAGAGGCTGTCGGTGTCGGTAAACAGGAGTTTGGCCCGGTCCTCGTACTTGGGTTTAACGTATTCGTAGTGGAAGCGGAACATGGCCAGTTTTGACAGTTCCAGAATACTGAATCCCTAGTACGTCGGTAGATCGCAAGAGACGCTCCTGACTCTGCGGTTGATCTGCACTAAATGTTTGTCAAGGATTTCGAACGAATCCGCGTGAGGTTGAGAGGTGTACTTGATCGCTTTCTTGGGATCGGTGCACAGTTTCACGTTGACTAGCTTCTGCTTATTTTCCATCGTCTTGCCAAATACCGAGTTGTTTAACAGTTTAAAATAATCCTTTTCAAAGGGTGCGGTCGATTGCTGCCTTTTCTCCATATTGAAATTGATGTACCCCTCCATCCAGGGTTTCTGGTTGAAGCTCAGTACTCTTCGGATGCGGCGAAGAATCAATCCGTGATGCAGGTAGAACTTCAAATTTTGGTAGTGAACGACATAGTTCTTTTTGTGCAGGAGATTCGGCACGAGTTTGGTTGAAGGTTTGATGTCGTGATTAATGTCTTCCGCTAGTTTTCGGGAAAAGGTGAAATGAGGTCTTCCCCGATCTCAAGCTTCTCGGGAGCTAGGGGATAGTCGTTATGCGAGTCGTGAAGCTCCGCTGGGTATTCTAGATCGACTTGGAGTATATATCCGACATCCGCATCGTCCGGCACGGTGTCAACGTCCAAGGTCCGAATTTCTTCCTTGGTCAAGTAGCGGATTCCGTTGTATGGGAGACGAGCTCTCATAGCGAAACCGTACAAGTTATTCATTTCCAAGTAAATTATGTAAATGGAGGGTTTGCCTGGATTGAAATTGGCCAGATGTTTGTTGTTCGCCTTCGAATATCTCTTGCAAATAAACGACACGCCGCCTCTGATGCCGGAAGTTATCATGTTGTGTTTTCCCGAGTGTAAAAACAACTCCAACTTAAATTCCTGCATTCTCAACAGTGCCGCCCAACTAAATCCCGGAGTAGAGACATAGTAACAGGGATCCAACCTGTTATTGGCGAAGCATATTTTCCTGAAATCTTCGAAGATGTCCGCGAGTAGGAAAACGTCGGTCATCTGGTAGATTTCGTGATAGGTGCCGAATTTCTTTACTTTCATCTTGAGCCACAGGTTGAGCGCTCTCACGTACTCCTCACCCGCCAACTCTTCGTCCTTCAGTTGAGAGAAAAAGCATTTTCGAGAGGGAAGCTCTTCTTTTTCGAAGACCGACATGTCGGTAACGTACTCGTAGGGTAAACGCCCTTCCGGGTCAGCAGATCTACAATGCTCTCTCGCGCGGTTTCTTCGACGAACCAAGAGGATTTTAAACCAGAGTCCAAAGCCGCCTCGAGAATCGGGAAGCTCCTGCGGTGTTTGACCAAAGTATCCAGCGAAGCTTTAAGGAAATTCACGCTGTTTATGAATCGAAGGCTTATCCCGCTGTTTAACCTCTTGATCGTCATACTTTGAAAACGCTCGGCATTCCGACCGATAACGTCTACCTGACCCTTAAACATGTGCACTGCGAGTACGAGAAGAGGCATGTCGTACCCTTCTAGACCGTGGAATGCAACTGGGATGGTTCTTTTTCTTGAGCGTTGAGATTACATTACGAGTGAGCCGGTCCTCTATATTTTCCGCTAATATGGCAGTGATCCCTAACTTTAGTGTTGGGGTCGCCTTTCGAAACCAAAAAGGGGAAGGGTTTTCCGCAATAGTGACAGATTTTTGCTTCTTCGTAACTGACCTGTTCGGCTGGGGAAAGATTGAGGGGTAGTATCCTTTTCAACAACTCGTTATAATGTCGCGCTTCTTTCTTCATGCGTTTATAAAAAACTTCCACCGCATCTTCTCCCAAGTAGTAACCTCGATGAACGATCTCCCCATTCTGACCGATCACAACATAACCGAAGCTGCAAGGTGCGTGTCGATGAATTCGGGTGGTCGAGTTCGTCGATGGTCCCAGTTGAGCGGTGTGGATGGGCAGGAGTAGACACTCGAAGTCGGCATAGATGATCCGAGGAAAGAGGTTTTGACGGTTAAAATGTCGAAACTCGAGAAAGTTGTCTCCTCCAGCTTTAAATCGGAGAGCTTGCGCAGGATTGATTTTGAAGCATTCGTTTCGGTGAACTAAAAGCATCAACTCCATTCCAAATCCTGCGAAACAGTTTCGGCAATAGTATTTAGCGTTAGTCCCGAGCCTCGATATCGTAAAAACGTAGCGATGTCCATAATGCCGCAGTAATGGGTGTTGTCCGCGTTACTCAATGAGAGAAGGTCGATGGGTAGTCCGTCGTAGTTCTTGGAAACTCTGAGCGGGTACAATCCCTCGTCATCGTTAAAACCGACGATGTTGATCGAAAGATCGTTCAGCTTTTCAAACTTTTCAATTTCCTCGAACTTGGTCGGGTAAGAGAGAGAGCTACTGTCGAGCATGTCTTCAATCCCTTCGTAATCTTCGGGGTTAGTGCTGTCTAACCCCAAACCCGACGATAGCGTAGAGTATAGAAAACATTTTGAATCGTTTAGAACGTTTACCACCGATTTCGCCTTGGCCTCGAGTTTTCTAAGGAGTGGAATATACAACGAAGCTCGCATCGGTCGATACTCCGCCACTCTGATGATCAAGTTGGTGATTCGTTTTATAGCCCAACCACTTCCTTCCCTGGCATAAACGTTGATGGATTCTTGAATTTTACGGAATGCTTCGTCCAATACAGCGGGAATGTCGTTCGGGTTGTATAATTCCGAATATCTGGACCAAAAACCAGTCTCCGATAATGTATCGTTTCTAAAAAATTCGATTCCCAAACAAAGCTGCACCTTACAATTAACCACCTGCTCCAGACAAATTACTAGCAGATTTTGCAAAGCCATGCGTGCAGACAGGAAGAAGCGAAGTGGATCACCGAATTCTTCCGACAGTGGCATTTCGTATCTTCGGTGACAAAGTCCATGCGTTCGTGAAAGGCAGTGATTGTTGAGATAATCGGGTAAATCGTCTACAAAACAAGCGCATTCTTCCCAGTCAGAGGGGTGATTCGAACGTAGATGGTTTCGCAGCAGATGCTGTGTACAAAAAGTTTCTCGGCAATAAATGCAGGTAAAACGGTTTTAATATCCATTTCTGCAACGAGAAATTCTTTTTTTTAATAACGAAGAATAAAAATGTACGGTACAACTTTAAATTTTTATATTTTTTTCAAAGAAATATTGAGGAACAAAAATGTTTTATCCTTTTTTTTATATTGAGGAACAAAAAGTTGGAAGGATGGGAAAAAAAATTTTTTGAACCGTTTACGAGTTCATTTTAGACCGATAATATATATATTTTTTTAAAAGAAATATTGAGGAACAAAAATGTTTTATCCTTTTTTTTTATATTGAGGAACAAAAAGTTGGAAGGATAGGGAAAAAAAATTTCTTGACGAGTTCATTTTAAACCGATAATATTAGAAGTTTGAGTGCTTAAGAGCATAAACTGCTAATATTATCCGTCCAACTATTAAATTTTGAATCATAACCCTTCCACTTAACGAAATAGATCAATTTTCCATCTGTATCTTTCTTTCGTCTTAATACTTTCTCCACTAAAAATAAATCGGGAACGAGAGTTTTTTGAATTTCTTGTTCGTAGAAACCTCCGAGCACTAGTTCGTTTAATTAGTCTTTTAATAGATAAGTAACGGGTTCGGTTTTTTTGTACTTTACGGATCATGAAAACTTCGTTAGTAAAATTTTGTAAATACCCTTTATCAAAAATTTTTTTAACTTTAGAAATTCTGACTTTATTTCCTACGACAAATTTGGGTTTTTTCAACGATTGTTTCGGTTTAATTTTCAGTGATGATTCGTGACGTTTGGTTACTTCCCTCGGTTTTAGTTTAGTTGCGGAATGAACCATGTCATTGTACCGTGAAACTAACTCATCAATAATGTGTACCCATTGATAGTTCCCCTGCTTGGTGAATTGTTTCCACATGCGAGTTTTCAGCGTTCTGTTGAAACGTTCTACAACGCTCGCTTTCTTCTCAAAGTGGGTACGAGAAGATGCATGAGTACAGGTTGATGTTGTGACGCTTAAGGAGCGCTTTAAAGTTTTTATTGTAGAATTCACTACCTAAATTAACTTGTAAATTTTTAGGGGGTGTCGTTCCTTCGAGAATCTTCTTAAAAGCTTCCGTAACAACTACACAGGATTTTGATTTAAGGGGAATGGCCCAAGAAAACTTGGACATGACGTTAATGCAAGTCAGTAGGTAATTAAATCCTTTATTAACGTTAGAGTAAGGTATCATTTCCACCAAGTCCGCTTGCCATAGATCATTCAGACTCCGCACAATCACTTTCCGCCTCGGAAAATGTTTCCGCGTCGGTTTGTGGAGTTCGTTTACGAGTTGATCCAATTCGTTTTTTTTCCCTCCCATTCCGAACTTGAGCTTCATCTCCATGATTTTTTTAACGATCGCAGCGGCTAATTTTTCTCTCCAAGAGGTCGAAGGATCCTTACGTACTTTTCGAGCTTTAGATATAAGAATTTCATCGGCGACGTGCCGTTCGTTTAAATTTGAACTTTTTGAGTAGGCGATGTCGTGTTCTTTACATGCCTCATCCAGTTTATTTATTCCAGGATCTCCTCTGGCTAATCTCTGATTTCGTTTTGTTCTAGGTCCGCAATATTGATATCCGGGTAAATGTACTTCTACCGGTAAATGGTCTACGATTTTATTTACGATTCCTTTCCCAGACTTGATGAAGGAAGCTCTTTTCATTCCGCACACTTCGCAAAAGTAGACTTCCATGCTTCTGTTATTTTTCGATGTAATAATAGTAGGAGGTTCGGGCTGGTTAGGTGTGGATCGTTTACATTTCACGCAATACTTCATCTTGGCCTCTTTTTTATTATACAAAATTTTTTTATCGTAAACCTAAATTCTGATAAGCGTTTTTTTTCTTCTCTAGCTGTGATGAGCCTTCGTTGTTCCAATTCCGATAAAATTTTTAACATTTCGTTCCTGTGACCGTCGTGACCCGCTTGGGTTGACCCGTACAAATGCCTCAGTCTTTCGACCAGATCGTTAGGATCGTCGTAGTACCTGTAATCCACCCTGCTCCTGGTTTTTTTTACCATACCAGTTCCCTTTTTCTTCGTTTTCATATCCTCCCAGATAGGGCCGATTATCGACACGTACTTGGCACTACGATTCGACTAAGGTTTTCGAGTGCCCGGATCGTTGTTGTGGTAGATAGCGCGAGTGTTTTTTAAAAGAGAAGCGTAACTCGCCTTGACTTCGGGAGCGTACGGCGGTTCCTTCAAATCCTTAAAAACCAGCAAACTCCAAAGTCCTCGTCTTCCCACGTACTGATTACCACCGACCACTATGTTGTTCTCGAATATTTTTACGGGTTTATTAGCAATGCTCATTTCTCCAGTTTTCATGTCGTATTGCAGTCCGAAAACAGGATCGGTCTATTTGGGATTTTCGAAAAATTTCATCAGAAAATATTTCGCCGTTTGGCCTATGACTTGGCCAGGTAACAGACTATCCAAAGATCTGAGGGTTGGGAAATTTGGAAGTTCTGGAGGTGTCGACACGCGTCTGTTTTGTATTGCCGAAAGTGTGGGGGTGACTTTCAAACCTGTACTGATAGATGCATATTCGGTTCGCGTAGCTAGAGTCTAGTATTCGGAAAGATTGGGATCTCGCGCTATCGGAGTTGAATGCTCGACGGAAGGTTCAAACTTCTCCGTCTTGTTCCCCGTGGTTTCCCACTCTTCATCATCTTCATCCTCGGATTTATAAGTTTTTTTTATGGGAGTAATAATTCGTATACGTTTTAGTCGTTTTCTCGTTGAAAAACCGGCAATCGCAGGACTCGTTACGGGTGGTGGTGGATTAACAACGGTAGGTTTCAAAGTACTAACGACGGGTTTAAAAAATTCTTGTAAAGATTCTTCTTGATCTCGTTCGTCCAAACGTTGATTCAAACATTTTCCCCGTAAACGTTTTTTGAGATTTACTATTTCACGCTTCTTTTCCATGTTATCTTTTTTTCTTTCTTTTGTCATCGAACGAAAACGTACCTTTATAACGTCCCTCGTTTAACGTTTTGTCGATCGATAAAAACCCGTACGGATCGTCCCAACACGTTCTACACAACGTTTTAAACTCCGGAAATTCCATGTCAGGACCTACGTGATTTCCGTACAAATGTTTCAGGTTTAAATCGTCAACGGGATATACGATTAATAAATTGGCGTTATCTCTAACCACTTGTTTGGGAATTCTGGTGTAAGACCGACTGCAATAAAAAACGTCGGCGTTAGAATGACGGCCTTGAGCGAAGTAACGTTCTATGTTGTTTTGTTTGTCTAAAAGAACATCGTCAAAAACCACGAGATTACGAAACTTGGTGTCCAACTCTCCGGGAGGAATTAAATCGTTTTGAGAGTCGTGAAAACTCGCGATCTCCCGTCCTACGGTTCCCTCAATTTCGGAAAATATAGACTGTAAAGCTCGGTATTTCGCTTGACACAGAGTTTTGCTGTACACGTATAATCTGTCGTAATCCAACCATCCTTCGTTACAGATAAAATTAAACAGTAAGTTCGTCTTTTCACAGTTTGCCGGTCCTATAATCAGGCATCTGATGTTTGAAGGAAGAAATGGGTGATTTTTGGGTTTCTTGATCGGCACGAAGAAATCGTAATTTTGAACATCCATCGTTTTTTCTTATTCAGAAATCAAACTCATAAAGTCTTTATCCGAAAACTTTTCGTTGAATGTATTAGATTCGACGACTCCGTAATCTACGTTACACCAAAGTTTTACGGTTCTGGGAGCGTCATTGCTGATGTACACGGAGTTAATTTTACCACTAACTTCTAACAAGGACATTCTACCGCACGGAGCCAAGTTAAACCACGGTTTTTCTATAACGTTTTTGTTAAGTTTTCCTTTAGTTTTGTGGATGTTGTTGTACACCCACGTTCTGAGACACAGCGGCTTATCCGACTCACCGTCTGCCTTTTGACAAAATGGGTAGCAGGTGGAAGCTGGGTGCGAGTAATTTGGGTAACTGAACA
>JAHWFP010050414.1:26266-46254 GCA_023313725.1 Lithobius niger | reverse complement strand
GAAAGTACCTGACGAACGTCAAAATTGAAATGGACCAACTGAACTTCATCGAAAGTACCTGACGAACGTCAAAATTGAAATGGACCAACTGAACTTCTTCGAAAGTACCTGAAGTATGTCAAAGCTGAAATGGATCAAATCTGAACTAAATCTAAAATACGTGAAGTACGTCAAACCAGAAATGGATCAAAACCTAACTCACCTAAACTATCTGAAGTACGTCTAAACTAAAATGGATCAAATCAGAACTAAATCTAAAATACCAGAAGTACATCAAAACTGAACAGATCAACACCGAACTCCATCTACCTGAAATACGTCAAAACCGAAAGGAATCAGAACTGGAACTAGATCTAAAATACCTGGAGTATGTCTAAACTAAAATGGACTAAGGCTGAACTACATGTCAGTACATGGAATGGCTAAAATGAAATGGATCAAAATGGAACCGTTATCTGAAATTCCTGAAACACATCTAAACTGAAATGGTCCAGATCTGACTTACATGCTCCTGGCTTCTGTGGACATGCTCCCACGTCAACATCAGACCACTTTTTCACTGGGCGAAGGAAGGAAGGAAGGATATGACGGAAAGGGTTCGCCAACACGTTGGGTGTTTGCACCCATACATTGTGACAAATGTGGCTTTATTTTGGTCAAAGATACAGTACACGCTGAAAAGTGTGTATAACCAGTCTAATATGTACAACCAGTAAAAAAACGTAGCAAATGGGGATGAATGGTGGGGGGGGGGGGGGAGAGAGGAAGGAGGTGACAGCACAAACCATTCAGATGTAACTAAAGAGCCACAGACAATAATTGCAGAACCGCAGAAAAACAATGTAGAAGATGTAATTGAAGATCCACAGAAAATAATCGCAGAAGATACAGCTAAACAGCCACAAGGATACAATGCAAAAAAATGTGGCTAAACAGCTGCAGAAAAACAATGCAGAAGATGTAGCTGAAGATCTACAGAGAATAATCGCAGAAGATGTAGCTAAATAGCCACAAGGATATAATGCAGAAGATGCAGTTAAACAGCCAGTTAAACAGCCGCACAAAAACAATGCAGAAGATGCAGCTGAAGAGGGGGGTGGGGGAAAGGAGGGTTAATGGTACATCGACAGGTAGATCCACGGAGAAAATCGCAGAAGATGCAACTAAACAGCCACAGGAAAATGATGCAGAAGATGCGGCTATAGAGCCATAGAGAATAAACATCAGGGAAAATGAGGTTTTGATTGACGTTTATTTAACTAAATACAATCTAACTTGTGTAATTAAACGCAATCTAAACTCAAGCAGTGCAGAAGAGAAAAATGCAACGAAAAATACTGAAGTAGATTATAGAGCCTCACGTCCTTCAAGACTTCGATAACCTTCACACGACTGAGTTCTGAGTTCACGCCTAACATTGCCGGGCACTCCACCAAGATGTGTGCAACTACAAGCGGAACAGAGCAAGGGATGCACACCGGTGCATCTCCATCATTAAGCCTTTGACTCTGTGCCGTCATTTCTAACTTGACTTACGCCCCTTGTGAAAATAATCGCTGACCCGTGTAATCGGGTCAGATAATCGTAAACTTGACCCTGCCATTTTGACTCAGTATAAAACCACCGAGAATCTTCCCATGGTTTTTACCCCGAATAAAAACACATAAAAGTAACCCTCCAGTCCGTTTAATCACCAGCAGAAAGAAAGCACTAAATTTAAAATAATGAAACATGGTTGCACTTAGCCTACAAACATTTGTGCTATGGGAGACCATACTGCACCTAAGTGCACTGGAAACATAGTTTCACCACAATACAATTGGATTTCTTCTGAAGCCCAAGTGAAGCGTCCAGGATTTCTGTAAAACACATTTTCTTCAAACATATTATTAGTAAAAAAAATTATTTTGGATCCCACCTCCAAAATAAATTTTTTACTTATAATTTGTTTGAAGAAAAGGTGTTTACAGGAATCCTGGACACTTCGCTTGGGCATTATGAAAGCCATTTATATTGTGGTGAAACTGTGTTTCCAGTACACTTAGGTGCTGTATAGTCTCCCATAGCACAAATGTTTGTAGGGTAAGTTTCAACCATGTTTCATAATTTTAAATTTAGTGCTTTCTTTCCACTGGTAAAAGTATTTTTGTTTGGGGTAAAACCATGGGAAGGTATTCGGTGGTTTTATACTGAGTTTTGCACTTAAGAAATTGGGTTGGGATGTTACAGATCTAATGGGCACACCCAGAGATTTTTTGTTTGCAGCAGAGATTCAGAACAGTAATTATTTAAAATTGCTACTGTCCGTCGATGTACGGCAACAGTGTGTGTGGTGCATATGGGACTCTTGAAAGGCCTCCTTCTTGGTGAATGTTTGGGATGGAAAAAATCAAAACTACACACAACGACCAACAGTGTGTGTATGTGTGGTGCACCTATAGAGATAGTTTGTCATGGTGTGTAGTTTTAACCCCTTCCACACCAAAAAATACAGCCAGAGGGAGACCTTTTCAAAGTTTCATGTGTGAACTTGATTCGATCTTGTATCCTGTCAGCTCTGAGACCAAGCCATTAGTTACTCGACTGTGCTTTGCTTGTTATACTCAGGGATGGGAATTGACGTTTAATGGTGCGTCGACAACTAGGTCATTAGCGCCAACCCCAAATCTAGATTTTATTGTATATGCAAAAATTGAAAAAACCCGGACAGGAATACAGATTCATCACTCAATTCCCAAGGAGCCCCCATGGAACTCTTTTCGTCACTGTACCAATTTATTTTGTCTTCTTGTGTAGCCCTACGTCCTGGTGTGGCAAGAGTCAACAACTTATCAAAAAATTACTACATTAGTACTTTAGACCAGTGTTTCTCCAACTTTTTTTAACCGCGGCCCCATTTTTCAAAATTTGACTACTGGAGACGAGTTGCGACCCATGCACACCGCCTTTCCTCTTGTCCAGAGATTACACACGAATACTTTCCCTACCTACACACAGATGACAGCATCGTCAGTAGACTGCCAGCCTCGATATCAACTCGGCTGTACTGTTTTGAATGTTGATAAAACAGTATCGCTTTTAACTCGGCGGCCTGACGCTTCAAATCCATCTGTGGCAACAACTTGTCGAAAGAGAAAATTGCGACAAATCATTTGTCGGAATTTTCAGTGACTGGTAATCAGAAACACATTCACGACCCCACGATTATTTCTTCGCGACCCCACTGCGGTCACGACCCACTGTTTGAGAAACACTGCATTAGACTTTGATAAACAGTGCCACAATTAAGAAGTGGGGTGCAAATTAGAGTGCGGCGAAAAGATAAAATTTTCGAAATTCAAAATATCATAGTGCAGAAAAGTTGCCCTTCAGTATCACTACGACACACACACAAATTTCCTCACTCTGAGTTTAGTTCTTGTGTTGCTACAAAGACCTTCAAGTTTAACATTGTACGTCAATGAGCGGAAAGGCGAAAATGGCAAAAAATGATGATTTCACTGGTTTAAAACTTAATTTTAACTTTATCTCATTTGACATTCGGAGAACCCGTGTAAACAATGCTCTTATTAAAAGGAATTTAATTTTTGTTCAAAACTATGGGTGTAATTTAACACCAGATATGCAATTCAGCCTCTTTTGGCCTTAACTTAATTCATACTACTCCGAAAAAAAAATAATCCTGGAAATTGTGATCCCCTTTTATGGTCTATGAGATTATCAAATAAGACAGATTAAATTTTAAGCCAGTCAAATCATCACTTGCCTTATCCACCCTTTCACCCACTAACATACAATGTTAAACTTCAAGGCAACCCGAGATGTGACCTCAGAGTGATGAAATGTATTTTTGTGTATTAGTGATGCTAAATAGCAACTTTTCCACACTGACGTTTAGAATTTCAAAATTTTTATTTGCAGCCCACCTCAGCAGGTCGGGGACCCTAAATTCCCACGGCAGTGGCTCTAACCTTTACAATAAAATTACTATGAAGCAAGCAACGACCCTGATCCCAAAAATACGTAGTTGTTAGGAGGCCCAATATATTGCGTTTGTATCCCCCTTTGAAAAAGGATAATTGAGGCACTATTGAAGTTTTAGTGGTCCTTGAAAACGAAATGCCAGGAAGATTCCTAAAATTGGCATATTGATATCTTTCAGTGGTCTCCAACTGTTTTAATACAAAGAGATGACGAGCGTAATTGGGGAACATTGTTGCATTGTTGCTCCATTGGCGTCGTTCTACGTGTTGTCTTCTTAACTGTTGTCGCCTACGTGGAATTTTGCTTAATTTCTAGAACATGACGACTCACTTCTTTGAATACAATTTTTGGAGAGTTCGTCAATATCTTGTATTATATACCTCAGAGTAAAAAATCCAGAACTTCTTAACAAGTACATTGTAGATTTATAAACCTAAACTTACGTTGATGATGAAAGTTCGAACGAATTGGATAATGGAATCCCGAGTTATTATCAAAATAAATAAGAGACAGGAGAACAGGCGACAGTGCTGCACGAGAAGCTCAGATGCTGTGCTTCGCACCATGTGTCACTGAAAGAGTATACTCAGGGAAATAATTCCAAAATTAGTGTGAAACATCTTAAAGACTCGAAACGACGTCATTGTTGCGTTAAGTTAGCACAATGACGTCGCAGATTCCAATAAGAATTAACGGTCTATGACAATGATAGATAAAATTCAAATTATATTTCCAATGGTAAAAAAGAAGACCATTAAATGAAATACATCCACCATGGAAATGACACATTGGTAAACAGCGGGGGGGCCCGCCCCGGCGGGAATGAGGTTTAATGACACGTTGACAGCTAGGTCATTAGCACAAACCTCAGTCACAGTGCAGTGGCCCGGATTGCCACTGCACTAGACATCACAGAGATGTTAAATTTTTATTAAATATGTAATCTTGCAGATGATTCCCCATTTCATAAGTCTGCTCCCGCCCCATGGACCTTTGGCTGCCTGTTAGTGACCCTCGGTCCTTGCCTGACCCGTTGCTGTTGCAACAAAGTGTTTTAATGTTTTAAATATTTATTTATTCATTTTTAGGTGGTGATAGTTTCCATTTTGGGGATGCTTTTGTTTTTAGTACGTATTATAACCATACTTTGTATTACATAACTATGCTTTTTTAACCGTCTCATTTGTTCATCAGCCATTTATTTATTAATTGGGCTGATCCCACACCTCCCGTGTCCAACAAATTTGGCAATGCCGTCGGGGGCCTTAGAGTCCCTGGCAGGTCTAACCTTGGTAGTAAGGCATTCGTGTCCCCATACCTAGTCCCCTCACCTTCCCTTGGCCAATCTCTATCACTATGTGTGATTGTCTTCTGTTTTTTAATTGAGGCTGGCTGTTAGCGATCTTAGGGTCCTTGCCAGACCTGTTGCTATCATGACAAATTGTTATTATTATCAGGGAGCTTGGATCATACGTAGCTTTGATAGGGTGGACCCACTTACTATTACGCTTTACCGCGAGAAACCGTGCGAGATTTTGGGAGCTGCTTTGCATACTTCAAACGCGTCTGACGTTTCTGCTCCCATTTTTCGCGCCATTTTACTGATTCTTGCATCTCATTGGATTTTGATTTTTCCGATGAATCGACACAAAATTGGACTAACAAATGAACGAGTCCGCAACATCAAACGTAAGCCGGACCGCACCAATTGCTTAAATTGTTTTAAAGTGCAATAACCTACCAGTACAATCGACAATGCAACTGAAAATCGCAACGTTTGTTGTCAGAAGGAGAGCACCGTCACAAGCGACCATCATAAACGCATGCCATTGTTTTGGTTTCAACGCAACTACGTCAGCTACTCTCGTCTCGGGTTATCTGGTAAGAATTTATCGTTTTGTTTTAATAATGTGTAATTTAACGTTCAGTAAAGATTGAGCGATCAGATATTTCATAATTATTCATTAATTTCGTTAAAAACTATTGGCTAGTTAAAAGAAACCTTTTTGTTGGTTTCGAAAAACCAAGCGTCGTCTGCTTCGAGGATTGGTTTGGGAGCAAAAACGTCACTAACTGAATCGCGCTCGTGTATACCTTACCACGAGAAATAGCTGTGCTATAGCGAAGACCCGTTCAACTGAGTGGGGCCACCCTATCAAAGCTACGTATAACCCAAGCTCCCTGATTATTATTATATTCAATCATATAACCAAACTCCAGATCTACATCTCATCGTATATCCATACTGCCTGCAAAAATCGAAAAATTCCGGACAGGAAGACAGAATTATCACCCAATTGACATGCAATGTTTTGCGGAAGGTGGAGATGGCGACGAATGCCATCAAGATGGTATAACTTTTTTCTTTCAGATAATACAGTTCATCAGTGCTGTTAGAGGTGAAGTATTCACGTAGAATTGCAGTTTTACGTAAAAAGCAGCCTGTTACACAATTTACGCATAAAAGCAATGTAAACTTAAGAATTCCTGGCTAATGTACTTTTACGATACTCCCAAAACAGAAATTAATCTACAAAGTTGACACACTTGGGTAGAGTTTGTTTAACCATTGTGTTGAGTTCTTACTTGAAGAACTTTCATTTTATTATAGTTAGTAGTTGGAGAGTATGAAATAGATAAAGCTGTCAATCATAAGAACATTGAGAGATTAATTTCTTTTTGCAGTGAATGATGGCAGACAGGTGGAAGATTTTTCACAAGATTATTTTTAATATCTAAGAAAGAGTTTAATTATTTTTGAAAGTGTAAGAGTCGAGAAAGCAAATTGACTTAAGTGTTTTTTCAAGAGTGTAACTTCTTTAAGTGACGAGAAACGACCATTTCTTATTGACAATACAAAACACTTAAATGGATAAAGAACACTTTAGTTTCATTAGTCTATGGGCCATAAGTGGCATTCGAAATGACATCCATTTGGTTGCTAGGCCGATGCCAACCCCTCAGTGCTGTCTTTGCTCAATTTGTAAAAAGTCTCTGGTGATCCCTTTACAAGTTAGTACAGTTTTTTAGAAACCTTCCATTTACGAGTTTTGTGATGTGCATCCACAAGGATACAAAACCAAGTATCCAAGGATACAAAGCCAAATCCCCAAACATCCAAGCCAACAACCAAATTCCCCAAAGATACAAAGCCAAATCCCCAAGGATACAAAGCCAAATTCCAAGGAAATAAAGCCAAATCTCCAAAGATACAAAGTCAAATCCCCAGCATGCAAAGCAAAATCTCTAAGCGTACAAAGCTAGATTTCCAAGGATACAAAGCCAAATCCCTAACTATAAAATTTCAAATCCTCCAAAGGAAACAAAGCCAAATGCAAAACGATACAATTCCAAATGGCCCAGAATACAAAGCTAAATTCCCAAGTTCACAAAACCAAACTGCCAAGCATACAAACTCAAATCTCCAAGGATACAAAGTTAACTGCTAAGAATATGAAACCAAATCTCTAAAGATACAAAACCAAATCTCAAAGCACATAAGCCAAATTCCAAAGGACACGAAGCTAAATCTCCAAGTACACAAAGCCAAATCGCCAAGCGTACAAGGCTAAACCCCCAAGAGATAGAGCCAACTCCCAAATGACACATTTCCAAATTACCAAGCACACAAATCCAACTCCATAGGCGTACAAAGCCAAACCTGGAGGATCTAAAGCCAAATAACCAAACATATAAAGCCAATTACCCAACGATAAAAAAACAAATACCCAAACCCACAAAGCTAAACCCTCATCGATACAAAGCAAAATTCCTATGGATGCAAAGCTACATCTTCAAAGATACGTTTCCAAATCAAAGATAACTGTGGAGGAATGGGTATGTGGAGCATGGTTTCGTTCACCATGTAGACCTCGTGAAAGAAGAAATTATACCCCTGCATCAACAGTATTTTCAAACGGACCATTTCATTCTGCAGAGGCAGTCTTAGATGGATCCACGTGACATCGGTTGAAAGAGTAGACTCCACTTCATCATGTTGTTAGTCTAATTATAATTAGTGGTTTATTTGCGCAGGAAGGGTATTTCTTGATACATCGAATACGTGTAAGACTCATCAACGTTAATTATCTTAACTACATTTTTCTCTATGTGCAGTTTCACGTGGAAAGCATATTTTAGTTGATAGTAATTTTGAGTAATTGATAATATTTACTAGAAGAGTATTCCCATAGTCAGATTACGCAAGTACGACTAATTATCAGACACGTTGCTTATGTAACCTGAAGATAATTCGCTGTAGAGGAAAATTCAGTTAGGCTTAAGCCATCACGGTTTCGCACAATTAAAGGCACATAACTCCCTCCGGTATATTTTAACAGTTTCACTCAATACATTACCGGAAATAGTTTTATATAAACTGATTTACCATTCATTTGCTGGTCTAAGGGTACGATGCAGATGTCAGTAGTGGCGCGTGAATGTTATTAGGCTTGTTTTAAACGGCTCGGTCCGAGCAGTATATAACTCCCGCCACATCGCTGGCAAGCCGCGGCCCTGGAGGAAGGATAATTAATCCTTCGCTCAAGTTTGCGACTTGGTCGTACGATGTGTCACGTTGCAGCGGCCCCGGAATGAGTATGACTAGTGTCGTAGAGCAATGCGCACTGCGGTCGTTTGAACTATATTTTAGCGTAGGTGACGCAGAGTAAAGCGGCCAGAACGGAGGGATTTGTGTGCCTTTAAATATGGTTGGTAAGCAGAGAGAGAATGAAGATTAAGGGAAAACATTAAAATAAATAAATATAAGTAAACAAAAACGAGGGTGCAGTATAACAGAGAAGTAAAATTGAAAGAAAGAAATTATAAAAATGTTACTAGAATGAAGACAATTGAAGATAGCAGACTAAGGGCTAAAAATGGGACAAGCATTGCTGTGTCATAATAAGCCTAACGGAAATCTTGACAATCGTATACTATAGAAACAGTAAAGTTCAGTGAATGTTGCTGAACCTATTATCGTGCAAGAGTCAGTAATGCTAATACATACCATACATACAGTAATTAGAGTAACTAGGGGGAAAGCCAATATTAAAGGGGACGGTGAATCGAGGCATACGTCCCGTCTACGTCTATGTCATTAGTGCCAACCTCAGTCACAGTGCAGTGGTCCAGGTCACCACTTCACCATACATCACAGAAATGTTAAATAAATCTCAAATCTAGATCTTATTGTACGTCTGTACCTCCTGCAAAAATAAAAACCCCGGACAGGAAGACAGACTCATCGCCCAGTAGACATGCTAAGTGTCATGGAAGATGGAAATGGCGACGAGCACCGTCAAGATGGTGACACATTCAGCATGCATATGATGGATTATACGTCACCGGTGACAATAAAGGTATTCAGGAGGTCATTCCCTCTCAAAGGGAAACTGTGTTAGGTTGGTTTGACCAATATGTGAATGGGTCAACACACCTCTTCCCGGTGACTGCGGCGGCAAGGTGGGTGCCAGACTTGGACAGTGCCCTTTACAATTGCAACCTATTGCCGTAGTGTATATCCCACAAGTCTTGCCAAGCAGCATGCAACCTCAGACGAAGAGTTGGAAAGGCGTCCAAGGGAAGAAGGGATCCTTTTCTAAATAACCAGAAAGAACCCCTTTCACAGTTTTGCATCAGCGTGTTCATTCCCGACTATGTAGGTGATATCGTTAGATGAAGAGGCATTCTAATGCGTGTTCTCTCATTCTAATAAGTGAGAGAGAATAAAGATTAAGGGAAAGCAATGAAATAAATAAATATACGCAAACAAAAACCAGAATGCGTTGTAACAAAGAAGTGAAAATGAAAGTAAGAAGTTACAAAAGTTCTGATTGTTTTCAACGATGAGAGCACATTATTTACCCTGCGAATTTTGTAACACAGGGTACCACACAAGGTGTCAGAAAGGAACTGAAACTTACTATAAGCATCTAAGGGATCACAAAAATACCAGAATCATGTGGTTTTGCACAATTTGTGAACAGGAGTGACGTCTCCGCTAGATGGGCAAAATTCTTGTCTTCGTTTTTGTTTGGCATCGTTGGAGGACTATTTTAAGTTTGTGCAGACGGTCACGTCCCATTTCGCCAAATCCCGTTTGACCAAATCCCGTTTCGACAAATACCGTCACGAAATTTTAGGCAAACGAAATTTAAAACAGACTCCCGTGTAATGGTCAGACATATAGACAAACACCCGTTTTGCAGAATAATTTTTTTCAAATTACGTGCCTCGCTCGAGCTACCGTGCTTGCTGCGTCTAAACACATAACATCAAAAACCGCAACTAAGCACAAATTCCTTCCAATTAGACATGCATCTTTAATTTCTACAATGATAAATTTTTGAAGAATATTTTGATTCTGCGAAACGGGAATTCCTGTTAAGGAAAGGGTAACCATCATGTGTTATAACTAACTATTCTTAAAAAAGAACCTTGGCATTGACGTAGTGACGACCAAGCATTCTAAACAATATTTAAAGTACACGTTTTTCGGTCTGTATTGCCAGTTTTCAAAATGTAAATAAATCACCTGGTCTTATTCTACCACTGAGTTGTCTCTGTTAAATGTAGCCTTTTAAATCCCCCATTACATATATATATGGTAGGCCTATTACGTTAAATTTTGTCAAATTATGTTTAGCGAAACGGGATTTGGCTAAACGGGAGTTCACCGTACAGACAGAATATTGGCCGATTGGGACTCTTACTGTGCCATTCTTTTGTAGGACGATCCGGCCTGTTGTGGTAAAACCTACATTCCGTAGTTTACTGCTTGGAGATGATGCTCAAAGTAAAACTTGCTGGGACAAGAAAAAAAAAAGATGTTAGCATTAAAAAACGCTTAAGCGTATAAAATACGGATGTAAGTCTTAAAAAACTTAAAGCTCTAAATGAACGGATATAAGAAAAAGACATGTAAGCCATCAGCGTCGCACTAATACGTGTAAAAGAAGCTTCAGCTTGTATTTTTGGGATGCTGGAGATTCTTTTATACGTATTAGTGCGACGCTGATGCCTTACATGTCTGTTTCTAATATCTGTTCGTTTAGAACTTTACGATTTTTAAGGCTTACATCCGTATTTTATACGCTTATACGTTTTTTAATCATAATTAGTCATTACTCTAAGCAGGAGCCTATAGAAAACAACTTGTTGTAGGTTGGTTTCTATAGGCTCCTGCTCTGAGCTAAGGAATTGTGCCATGACATCACCAACAGCCTGGCGCCAGCAGCAGCGTCACGGACGGAAGGAAAAGGCGCTTCGGTTGGTGGTGTGTTAATTGTCACGTGGACGTGCGGGTGTAACAATGGTGCGAATTGACCTTGACCGATTGTTTTGACCGATTGTGTTGCATCGACGTTTTAAAGTGGTAAACTGTACGTTTTTTGTTTTAGCACTACACGAAAGATAATTAGTCGTTGCTCTCGTCTGTCTTGCTTTTTAATCGATTTAACATGATTAAAAACCGGTTTAAGATTTTGTCATGGTGGTTATGGTTATGAAATTCTTGTACCGTCGCAAGACGAACTACTGCGGAAGCCGAGAATGTTGTTATTTATCAAGAACGAAATTTAGATGTTCGAACGCGATCAGATACCACCCCAGTCTAACCATAAACTGATATTGATTTTTAACCTTATTTAACAGGATGGTTATCGATAGAACTAGGGCGGCATCTGATCGCCTTCGAACATTTCACTTTCGTTCTTGATTGTAGTCTCTGGCTACAGGCACTGCTAAGTAGTTATGGTGTTACTTGCAACTATCCTGTTATGTA
Source organism: Lithobius niger (assembly GCA_023313725.1). Lineage (NCBI taxonomy): Eukaryota > Metazoa > Arthropoda > Chilopoda > Lithobiomorpha > Lithobiidae > Lithobius > Lithobius niger. Next base: position 34,487 of record JAHWFP010050414.1, on the reverse strand, counting down.
ATAACCAATCACATTATGATGGACCAGGGCTATCTACAGTACTGGCCGGATCTTGAATGAAAAAATAGCATTACGAGACTGGGTTGACAATATGGCCGCCGAAAGTGCCGCTAATGCGATTGAATTGCCGCATTTTGTCAACCGAGGGCGACACCCACCGTAGAAACTGCCAACGAACGTGTTGCTTTTTTTTGTAAACGCAGTGAAATAGCTCAACTGTGGCTGAGTGATATTTTTAAACACCATTTAAAAATACTCTCATAAATAATACAAAATTTGCCACCAAAATCTACGTAAAAATTTAAAATATTATTTCGAAAACCGCCACTAGACGGCAATAGATGTCGCGTCGCACCGTACAAAGTTGCTACCTTGAAGAACAGACCTCGACGAAATGAACCAGATGTGGCGGCCATTTTGTGTACCCTCCTAATATCGTTGTAGAGCGGGCCAGTTAGTTTAGTGGCCATGGATGTACTAACCATGAACCATTCCCACGGTATATTATGACCAAAGTAATAAATAGTCTGAACAGCGCCCTCTGCGGCAGCTGTTTACTAAAACCCATAATTGTGTGTAGTGTACCCTTCACTCGGCTAACACTACATTGATTTTGAAAACATTCTTGGCAAATGCTTTTTCAGTAGTTCGTCTTGTGACAGTCCGAGAAGAAATTTTTATGCAAGATCGCAAGTCAGAAAATCAAGTTTCACGTTTATAAGTTTCGCTTTCAGTTTTGCCCTAGGAGTAATGTTCATATAACAACGGAGCTATTACAATACTTTTTTCTTATTTATTTTTATTTGTATTTATTTCCGTGATTATTTTTATCAGAAAATATTTTATTTTTCTAGGGATGTCGAACATTTTTTTTGGGGTTTTCTAGTGGGGGGGGGGGGGGGGGGGGGCTTTCCTTCGGGGGACACCTGCGGCGGGGATCTGAGTGCAGGCATCTGGCTGCACTAATCCCTTCTTCCATCATTCTACAGCAAATGTCCGACGTGGTGGCAGCGCTATCCAGGCACGCTCATAAGGATCGGTGTTGGATTAATTTGCTTGCGTTCGTGTTCGTTTGCAGTGTTCGCTTCTTTCATATTCAGTAATTGCTGTGTAACATGGAAATGAGAATACAGAAAATGGCTATATGGAAAATGACTAAATGTTATACAGAAAATGGCTAAATTATTGTAGAATGGCTAAATTTTTGTGCAGTAATTGTATGGCTGTAACATCCCAGTTCTCCTGTGTGTACGTTGCTGTAGCATAGTGAAAGTTTGTTATGGGTCGGAGGTCTGGAGTACAGGCACCACCTAGCGTCAGGGTTCTGTATGCTAATTTTCGTAAAATTGTGTTAAATGCATACGGAAGTAGAAGCGTAAACGTCGGGCAAAGTAGACTTTAGCCCAATGTTCACAACACTGCTTGCCATATGAATTTAACGTCAGTACACATCAATCTGAGGCCAAGTGGTGCCTGAACGCCCGACATCCAACCCTTTACAAAACATTCACTGTGTTAACAGCAGTGTTAAGTGAAACGAAATTAGCTGTAAAATTTAGTGATAAACGAAGAAACACAGTGTGAATACAACATTGTGAACAGCTACACTGTCTCATGTTTAAGAGGTCCCTGGTTTGAGTCTGACGTCAGCCAATCCAGGCGTTTTCGGGAGGAGAAGGACCCGCTGATACCTCGTGAGCTGGTCGATTGTGGCATGTGAAAGATCCTAGGAATTTACGATTGGAATTATCTAGCAAAACTGTTGGTCTCGCTTTCTGATGCCATGGCCTTAGCTCATAGCACGACAAACCATCAACGTGGCGTAAATAAATATGCTTTATCGGGGGAAGGGGGGAGTTTACGCCATTCGTTAGAAAATGTATGACCACTTTATTTTTATTGTTCGTTGGCTTCATAAAAAAAAAGTTTTGAAGAAAATAGCGATTAATAGATTTTTCGCAAGGATTTTTGCGCTTCCTGGGATCCGCTGGTGACTTGTCTTCCTCAGCTCATTATTGCTGCTCACTTGTCATCCTCGGCTGTTAATAAGTAAATACAGGTTCAAACCTATTTACGTTGCTTTTCGGACTTTGTCAGACTGCCTGAGCGGTAATTGAACCCACGGTCTTTGAGAACAAAAAGCAGAGTCCTACCGCTCAGCAAAACTGACACTGCCTAAAAGGAAACTTCCATTGGCAGCATTTAACACGCACACGTATACATAAAATCAAACGCTTCCTTTTACATTTGGCCGTGTCAGTATGGCTGAGTGGTAGGACTCCGGAAAGGTCGTGGGTTCAATTCCCGCTCAGATAGTCTGACATTCAAGTCCAAAAAGCAACGTAAATAGGTTTACATCTTCATCATTAAAAACGTATGATGTGCGTGCGTGTTTGCACCTCTACTCCTCTTGAACCAAGGCACCTAGAAAGATGGGATTAGGATCAAATAAAAGATAATGAAATAGGCCTATTTTTATCGCTGTAACTTGATGTTATGACCCTCAAATAGGTCCATTTTTTAGACCCTCATGACGCTTGTTCATGACGTCATTGTTTGTTCGTGCAAAGTTTACTATGCCTGAACAAACTTTTCCTGATAAAACTGTGACGTCATGAGCAGTCATGAAAAGCTGGTGCACTTAGTAATGTGATGGACGAACTGTGAGCTTATTTTCTTAATTGCTGTAAGTTTGCGTCGAAATAATCAGCACATGATTTTGTGGTGCTCTTGGAATAAAAGAAACTAGGACAGCCCCCCCCCCCCGTATAGTCTGTTTTTTATAGCATTGTTATGATTTCCCGGCGCCGTTAGCATGAAATTACTGAATTTCCCGCTAACAGTTGCCCAGGCTTTCATTAGATAGTCGCCAGATAACGTAGATTCCTACTCCTAATTCTATTGAAGTCGTTGTGGTAATCAAGATAATTCTTTCGTTTGTTGAGCATTGTTGTGATTTCACAATTGCATTAAAATGCTGTGATTTTCCATTAGCAGTCGCCCAAGGTTTCATTAGATTTAGTTGGATCAAGGGTTAAGAGACAAAGAGGCCTAGATCCCGTTTGCAAGAAAATATTGTGACGTCACCAGCACTGTGTCTCTGTTGAAAACACAGTTCGAAACATTACTTATACAGACAATTCCGCATTCATTTATTATACAGCGATACAAACAAACAAAAGAAAAAAGATTATCGAGATTCCCACTGCGGACGCACGAACAATAGAAATAAGAATTAAGAGTGGGAATCTCGGTAATCTGGCGACACACAAACAAACAAATATCATTATCTTAGGGGAAGCATGGATGCAGGAAGCATGGATCGACTCCAGTGGAGTGATCGAAGCGAACGACATGGCTGGTCTGTATTTATTAATCACTTTTCGAGCCCATTTGGCTTTTCGTCCTGTTTACGTCGTCAGCTGTTCACATTGTAGGCCCCATTTTGTTTCCTTGTCTACCACCTACATTTCTGTTATGCGAACGTACACGTGTTCATCTTTTAAATGTTGTGACGTCTGACTCACCTTTAATGTGTGTTCAAGGTTATCATAACATGTCGACGATGAATACACTCTATTTTCCTGATGTCGTCAACTTTATTTCCTCAATAAATTACGTAGCGAATTGCATAGCTGTCATTTTCTGATGACAATAAGATTTGATTCAACTGAAGCTGATAATGCTGAAGTGTCAACTTGTAGAAACCTTCCGCTTCCTATGGATCGATTCAGAACGTTTCTAGTAGAAATTAGTAATAAAGCAGTGACATTTGCCACCATATTGGCACCAGCATGGGTTTTGGAGGGCATAACTACAAGGTGCACTACCTAAAAATGGAGGAAAAACAACGGAAGAGCGGATTTCTTAGGCTTAAAATAATGTTGTTTTCTCCGACAACAAAAATCGCGCGTTTTAGGTCTAAGAAATCACTCTTCACATCATCGGCTTCAGTATGACGCCCTTCTGTTTCTCTCTGCAGTGCCCCTTGCAGCTAACCCATTAAGGCTCCAGCATAGCGTTATATACAATAACACTACGTCGTGTCACTGCTCTATACGGAGACTAAAGAGAGGAGTAGTCAAGGGAAAGACTGTTTGTACGGGGCCGAAATTCCAAACCACTTATCTGATTCCAACTTGATATACAAGGTAATTACAAAAGAATTAGACAGTTTGAAGCGTTTATTAAACAAAAACTGTTCAACTTATCGATAAACGGTTTTCACCGTCATGTTCTACCACTCGTAAAGTTTTGCCTAGCAAGTCATAGTAGTTCTATGTGTATTATTTTAGTTACACCACATACATCTATGCCATAATCAAATTCCTGCCAAACACAGTTTAGCATATTCTCCTCAACTACGGAAAATGCTGCTCTTATCCGCTACTTAAGACACTGTTGGACAGTGGTTGGAAGGGGAAGATTGAACACCTTATCGTTGACATACCCATAAAAAAAATCACATGGCGTTAGATCAGGAACTTCGTGGTGGCCAAGTCATGAGTTCCTTGTTCCTTGTTATTTATTGATGCGTGGCCTTCCACAGCGCTGAGTAGGCAGCTCGTCAACAAACAACAAGGAACTCATGACTTGGCCACTCCGACGCGCTGATCTAACACCACGTGATTAGTATTTCTTTAGTAATCACCCTGTATAATTAAATATACATGGGTGCTGGTGGTGTACAGTTTTGCACCTTAGCTGATTAAAAGAAAATGCAGTACTATATTTTCCATTGCGGCGTGCACTATGCACTAATCATGATTCATTAGTACCACTTCCGTTAGTTACTTCCGGTTGGGTTTAGCATCATTGGAAAGGAAATTTAAAGAGGAACAATAGAGCAGTGGCACGACGTAGTATTATTGTATATAACCCTATGCTGGAGCCTTAATGGGTTAGCTGCAAGGGGCACTGCAGAGAGAAACAGAAGGGCGTCATACTGAAGCCGATGCTGTGAAAAGGGATTTCTTAGACCTAAAACGCACGATTTTTGTTGTTGGAGAAAACAACGTTATTTTAAGCCTAAGAAATCCACTCTTCCGTTGTTTTTCCTTCCATTTTTTATGAAGTGCACCTTGTAGTTATGTCTTCCAATACCCAAACTGGTGCCAATCTGGTGCCAGTATGGCGGCAAATGTCACTGCTCTATAAAGGCAGGGATATAATTTCTCTAACTGTGAAAAGGAATTCAAAGTGTCACATTCAGAAGCCATTTTGAAACAAAAGGCGTCATTTCACTAACCCATTAGTACCACTTCCGGTAGTTATGTCAGGTTATGTTTGGTATCATTGGAAAGGAAATTTTAAGAGGAACAATAAAGTTAGGGATATAATTTTGCTAACTGTGAAAGGGAATTCAGTATTTCGATAAATAACAGTGAAAGTTTCGAATTTGGGAGCCATTTAGAAAAAATGGCGGCTTTCCACCAAAAGTATTTTGGTAGACTTTTATATTATACATTTAATATTATTTATGACAGTTTTCGAAGGCGAATGCCGTTGGTTTCATCTTCGTACTAATTACTTCTAGGTTTGGCCATTTTTTTTGCGCTATATTCACCTACTGGCCACTAATTCAGGGGACAAACCAAGCGAAAATTGGTAACCGATTTCCACCCATTCCCACATCCATGCTGCAGCAAACCAATGAGACCTCATCTCAAACACATGTCTCGCCAAGAGCACATGTCACTTGCAAAGATGAGAAACAACCAGACTCCTTGGAAACAACCAGATGAGAAACAACCAGACAGGTCCTTGGAAACCAGTCTAGCTCTTGAGGTCGAGACACCAAAGGATGAAGTGTAAACAAGTCACGACCCCTCTACTCACCCTGTCAATCCTTTTCCCACAATGCTTGGACTACCGAAATTACAACTGGCTGAAGATCTTTGGGAAAAACAGAAAGGTAACAAAATCAGTTCACTGCCAACCAACCTTGCAAGCCGAGAGTCTGATGCCTCATTTCCCCATATACCCTTATGACCTGGTACCCATCCTATATAAACAAGCACCCTAGACTATCCACCACCAAGGACCTTCGTTCCAATTTCCAAGACCAAGTCATGACTGAAGTCCAGATTTCTGAAAGTGGATGGTAGGAATCTCATCCATTCCTAGGAGTTTATGATATTCCACATACAAGGCACACTGGGCGAGAGACCGAGATCCATTCCAACTGAAATGGCGACTAGTTATACAATAAAAATACTTGGAACATCTGGAATAGGCCTAGGTATGAGACAGGAACTTCAGGTGTGAGACAGACACTCTCAACTCCCAAATTTATGGAGCCTTGCAAACAGAATAAGACTTCACATGGACCCGCAAAATTGGAGACTCCATAAACATTTGAACACCCACGCCAACTGACCACCTTCTCACGTTGACCTCGTGGCATGCACTTCAACGTAAGTTTGGATAACTGATCATTTGTCCTCCACTGGAATGGGGCAACCCCTGCCTCCACACGCAATACTGTGATAGAGGTAGATTGTAAACACCCCGTTTGCCAGTCTCAAACAACAATTGACCTCAACTTGAACTTTCTGCAAGGAACCAGTGGAGCAACAAAGGAAAGGCAAGTGAAATCCACCCGTGATTACACAAAGCTGACATACAATCACCAGATGGTAGCACGCCTCTCCAGCCATGTCAGCAAGAACCCATGAAGCACTTACCACCCAGTTACAGACCTCTGAAACCTCAAGTAGCCAAGAAAGTACAGTATATCTAACCTCATCTATACTATGTATCCATTGCCCAGCTCTCTGCAAGGCAACCTTGGGAACAGTGCTTCTGGAGAACTCAACCACCTGCGATTTTCCAGGGTGTAATACCATACCACGATCTGCCACCCAGTTTTCCATCACCTTTAGTACTGCCTGCATTTCTTCCACCAAGTGTTGTGGACCCTTGCCTTGAAGACCCAATCCTGCACAACTAAATCCTAAGTGGATTTAATTTGCAAAAAGATTACCAATAAAACACTACCATGGACTCAACCCTCATTCACACCATTTCATGTACTAAAACTGCATCTTCAGCACTATGTACCCAATGGAAACTAAACTGAGCGGGGTGTAAGTTCTTGTCCACTTGCCAAGCAAGCCGTCTAACCAAACAGTATTCACATTTTTTATGACAACAAGACGAAAGGTTCCCTTGGTCTTGAGCTTGCCAGTGAAAATTTCTCCTTGCTTTCCTTTAAAACTGGAGACACTCAAGCAGAGATAACCTTACCGCCCTCCCATAACATGTTGAAAAAGGCCAACAACTCCAACATATCTTCCTGAGACATCTGACATAAGTCGGCATAGGTAGCCCCATCAACTCTGTACATTTGTGGAGAATAGCCAGTAATACACCCAGAGAGGAAGGTATTACATCCTGCAGGAAGGTTTCTACATGCCCAGATGAGGAGCACATCCTGTCATCACCTAACGGACCTGAATAAACTGCACTAAACTGCTCCTTAAAAGCTTAAGCCAGATTGAGTCCCTTAAGGACTTCGCGATCTGGAGGCCCTGAACACTGCCATGTTGTACGTTGTTACTGTTGCGTGATTATTGTGCGAATACACGAATTGTTGTGCTTGATATTGTTGTAGGTCGTTACTAAATACATTCGTGCTTGCCCATCTTTTTCGAATAGGGTGGGCCAGGACCCCTCGCTGTGAGTGTGGCGGGTCTGACGAAACGGTTTTTAACTTTCTGATTAAGTGTCTTTTGTGGACCCCGCTGCGTCGCTTCGTTGATAGAGGAAGGGATCCTCTAGCTGCAATTTTGGGAGTTTCCCTCCATGTTCCACGAGATAAGCAGAATCTTCGTGAAACCCTTTGCTTCTGTAGAGCAACTGGACGTTTTGAATGTCTCGTCTATTAATTCGCGGCAGCCCCAGCGTTGGCTTGCTTGCTCCTCTCGGGGTCTTGTGTTCCCTGATCGGCCATGGAGTTTGTGCACGGAGACATGAGTTGTTGGACTTGGCATCCATTGTATTGGTGGCATGTAGTATATTTCTATGTTTAGCCTTAGGTTAGCACGTAAGTATAGGGTAGAGTGTAGGGCGTTAGGGCCGCTAGGACTCTCGTAATAAAACTTGTAACTACTGTTCTTACTAGTGGTAAGGCAACGGTTTCATAGCTGAAGCAGTGTGTCTTCATGATATAAATCCACTGCTGCAACAATGGTCCAACAATGAAAGAGTTGTACAAATT
>JAHWFP010050414.1:15319-26256 GCA_023313725.1 Lithobius niger | reverse complement strand
ATCCACTGCTGCAACAATGGTCCAACAATGAAAGAGTTGTACAAATTTGAAATAAAAAGGTCAATTTTTTGAAGTCTGGTGACTAGGGGCACAAATCCATTGAAGCATTGATTGATGGCAAAAACGCTTCTGATAAATGGCAAGAAAAGGAGAGGAACTTTGGTAGAAGCTAAGGGCAAAGCGTTAGAATAAACTGATAACACTATTTTCCCATAGCCTAGCTTGGATCAAGTGAAATCAAAAGTGAGGACATTGAGAACTGTAAAACTATGGTGTGTTTGGGCAAAATACTTGATTCAGTCATAATTACGAAATGATCCCCCTGGTTGACTCTGCACTTAATAACTTACACTCATAAGAAGGCGGTACTTATACCAAAGCTAGAAGTTACAAAGTTTAAAGACAAAAGTCTAAAATTGGCAGCAATTTTGGGAACAATTTTTGATTTGGCCATTCACTAGACTCCAGTGTAACAAACACTGATAAGTTTAATTACCTCAAGTCTATGCTAGGTGGTGAGACTGTTTATCCGTTAAAGGTCTAGCAGCAACAATATTAATTACTTAACTGCTCTCTAAACGTTAAAGGCGAGGTATGGTAAGAAAGAGCTGACAGCCAATGGACATATCGTTCGTTTGCTTTAGCTAACGTTATTAAGACGTTCTCCACTCGATTTGGGAGCCTTTAAGAGATCTTGGGAGCTTTAAGAGATTGTCAAGTTCAAGATTAAAGCCTTAAAGCCTTTATAGGGGAGTCGACATTCCCCCTATCGTGTAATGCTGTATCTGGTTCTTCTTCCAGTTATTAGCCAATCTCTCTGTTTAGCAGCTATGACTGTAAACCTATGGAACGGGACGGTCAGTGAGAGGGTGGTCTAGGAACTGGAGTTGTAGGGATTATTATCCGTGTCCCAGTATGGCATTCGACGGTTTCTGTCAACTGTCGAGCATCTGGTTGCCCTTGAATTAGACGTGAGGGATGCTTTTTGCTGGCATCCACATCTGGTTCAAGTCTTTTTTGATTTGGAGAGGCTTACAACATAACCTGGTGCTGTGGGGTTCTCCGTAACCTCCGCATCTATGCGTTAAGGGGACGAATGCCACAGATTTTTTTCAGCTTTCCCTTCAGTCATTCTTTTCATTTTCATGTTGGTACAATTCTCTCCTGCCTGTATTAGTTGGTCAATGGTGCGTGCGCCTCAGTAGTCTATTCTCAGTGCCATCCTTTTTGCCAGTGGGATTAACTTGATTGCCCAGCAAGACACTGTTGCCCAGTCACTGTTTATTGATGACTACGGCCTTACTTTTCAGGCAGCTCTTATGCAGACTGTGAAGGGCAGCTGCAGCTGACAATTAACAGGGTCTAGAGCTGGAAAGTCAGTAATTGTTTCCGGTTTTCTAAGGACAAAACACCGTATGTCCACTTTTGCCATCAACAAATACTGCAACCAGATCCTTGCTTGTACTTCAGACAGGCACAAATTCATCGGATGAAGCTGGCACATTTCCTGGATTTGGTGTTCAATTTTACGCTGTGTTGGCTTCCACACTTGTGCCAACTTAAAGAGATGGATTTTCGGGTGCTTAACATCCTAAGGCTTCTATCTGGTAGATCATGATGTATGGTACTGTCACGGTTTGCCTCCTAAGGCCTTGTTTGCAGCAAGCTTGATTATATGCTTACGTGGTTTATGGTTCAGCTAGTGACAGTACCTTCCAGATGTTAGACCCAGTGAACCACAGTGCCTTGTGTTTGGCAACTAGGGTCTATCGTACATCTCCAGTCGCCAAATTCTGTTTTGAAGCTTCGGCACCACTATTGACAATTCGCCTGCAGCAGCTAGCCATTTAGTATGATGTGAGACTGCGTGCTGTGCTGTGCAGTCTGGTTCTGGTTGGCCCATGATTTTTGGACGAGCCTTGTGGGTTGGCAGAAACGGGGTAAGTAAGGGTGATTTCCATGATAGGCTCCAGCAGTCCTATGAGGAGATGACCTTTGAAATGCCCCACGCCTTGAGGCTTGGGGACATGCCACTGGTTGCTTGGTGTGTGCCAAGCGGCATTGTCACATTCTGTCTGGCAACCCTCCCAAAAAGTCCCCCCCCCACCAGCCAGTGCCTCAATTAGGGGTTGTGCAAAGTGTGCAAGGCATCTGTACCCAAGAGGCATTGGGCCCAAAATTCAATAGTCAGGGGGTGCAAAACGAAAACATTCACTATAGTTTGGTTTGAATTAGGAACCTCTTTGCTTCCAAAATCGTTTACTAGTTATGAAGGAGCCCAACATTTTGACCTAGCACCCCTCCTTGAAAAAAAGTAGTTGTAGCACTGCCACCAGCAAGGTACTTGCAGAAGTTCAAGTGGTTGTGTTATCGGTAAGTCGGATATCGGCCGCTTTACACTGTTGGGGCAAAGTCAGAAGTTGGTGTAGCACGTGCTTGTGGGCATGGGGGAGTGACGGTTTCCCATTACCTTCCATCAGGCTACTCTTTGTATTTGGCGGACCTTCTGGTGCTTGGTCTGGCTGTTGAATGGATCCTCGACCTCCCGGATACAACCCTCAGAATCCCCTGACACAGGAATCCAAGTTCTGCTTTTCTGCTTGCAAGCCAAGTGAGAAACTGTGATACGCTGCTGGATCACGGACCATGAGCATGCTGATGCGGCAGCGAAAGGGTCCCTTTCTGGTCCTCTCCATAGGGATCTCAGCCTTGTTGCCTTGGATGCCTTTCCAACTCTACGTCGGAGGTTGTATGTTTGCTTGGCAAAACTTTGTGGTACAAAGAAGATGGCAATAAGATGCAGGCTGTTAAAGGCGCTGTGCAGACAAGGCACTTGGCTTATTGCCGCAGTCACCGAGTGGTGTTGGCATGTTTACGTATTGGTCATACCAGCCTTACACGTTGCCTCCTTTTGCGGGGGTACATCTCTCCTGAATGTCATTGGTGGCACGGGCGGTCATGTGCTAGTAGATTTGTAACATTTTTTATGGTATTCGTCGCCATTTCCATCTTCCGTAAGCATCAATTGAGTGATGAGTTTGCTCTCCTGTCCGTGGTTTTTACATTTTTGCTGGTATTCACTGGTCGACATGGCTTGTACCGAGACGGAGAGGACAGCTCCCAAACTTAACACCCCACTGATGGCATCGCCGATGCCCTATCGGTGGTGTTTGTGCGTAAGAAACATTATCAACACTTTTAAAGGCTCAATTGTGGTTGACATCTAAATAGCGCTGTAAAGTTAAAGTGTACGACTTGGCTTTTTCGTAGTGATTTGTTTGGTTAATGGAGGGCACTTTACGCGTAGGTAGATCCAAGCCGGTTAAAAGTTGCATGTATGGTACAGAATGTATGGTAATGAATACATTACTGACGGTGGTGGGAACTGACGTAATGGGAACTTACTGTATAGTGCATATGGCTAAACATTTTTATTATTATGGACGGAAAAGCCAAAAGGCTCAACAAGAGTTAAAGAGTAACAAGAGTAGCAAAAGTAACAAGAGCAAGGTTTGCATCTGCATTTATTTTTATTATTTGTGTCTCCAACAGCATTAATTTAAGGACCAGCGACTACTTTAAGCCACTAACCTTGTTAATTAAAGGACCAGTGACTGCTCTCAGTAAGAGGGCTAATAGAGGGAAGAATCTGTCTGATTGACGTTTAGATGTTGACGAAAAAAGCTAGCGAAGTTGGGAGCGAAGTTGGGCTTTCTGATTTTCCGTGGTCGGGCCGCTGCTTTTATGCGGTTTGGTTACCCCTGACAACCGCAAAGTAGCAAGGGTATTATGGGAAATAGAATTTTCTCGAAGGTTCCAGAGGCAGGAACCGGAAATGAAATAACAAGGCATTGATAATTTAACCTATGACAGATTAAACAGATAAAGACTTAATTGGCCATTAGCTCCAGTAAACATTGACAACATACAAGATTTGCAACATATTCCCAAACCCACAAGAATCTGAAACGCTGCTGCTTGCAAATCTTGTAACACTGAAAGAGTACATATATTTTTTCACTCTAACCATGTTTAATCTTTATTGAAAAGATGTCTGTAAAGCTACAAATAAATGATCTGTATTAACAGCACAAAGAAACACTTTCTTGTTTCACTAATGAACGTGAAGGATGACTGTAATTCTTAAAAAACTGGAGGTTTACAGAACACATACAGGCGACCCTGGAACCGATGTCCGAAGGTCATGATTGATATTTCTAACTTCACCCTGACATTAAGTGAAAGTTACCCTGCGCCCGGACTTGGTGCGCCGACTTGGTGCGCCTACACTGGCGACTTGGAACCCCAATCCCAACCGATGTGGAATTGGGCTACAACTACGTTTGTAGCCGATGGATAAGAACTAGAAAAAGTTTGCTCATCTGAGCCAAACTACCCTTGGAATCAACAAGTAATTGCTCTTATATGAGCCGATAAGAACACCTTCTATGGGCATAGACAGGCAGAAATGGCTTCCTTAGCCCGAACAAATCCTCTATAACTAGAGCAAAATCGAAAAACAATACGACATACTGCTGTACGTTGCCACTAAAGGCAAGACCAACTTGCGACACTTGCCACTGAATGGGCAAAAAAGAAGACTACGAACATTTGCCACTGAATGGGCAAAACGTGCATCGAATACTAGCCAATGAATTAGTAAAGACAGAATTAACTGATGCTTGCCACTGAGTGGGCAAAAGAGTGCAGCTGGAATATGGCTAACAGACCTACTGAATATAATCGAAATTCATTAAGTTGGGGCTTTTGCAAACGGCCGAAAGAATTAAGTTGATTATGGGAAAAAAAACCCTTTGGGGAAAAAAACCGTAGACAAGAAATTGCTTATTACGAGCAAACATTAAAAGGAATTGTTTTCATAAACACCCCTACAAAAAGAATTTTTGCTTCTATGAGCAATCGGTGCTTTAAATAAAGCGAAAATTGTTTTTACAAACATCCTGAGAGAAAATTGCTTCCATGGCAGAAACGAAACTTGAAATTAACTCTTTTGAGTCGAAAAAATTTAGTCCTATTTTTTAGGTTTAAATTAGGCTTAACGTTCTAAACCCTAAAAACGGGTTCATACGACCCTTCTCCATGCCCCTACCAAATTTGAACAAGATCCGAGCACGTTAGGCTTAACGAGTAGAATAAGCCTAACGAAAAGTCAAAAACTTGAAAAATAAGGCCCAGGCTTAACCCAAAGGTTTACCCACGTTTTACCTTATTTTTCCCGAGGGAAAAGAAAAACTCCTAAAAGGGTCAAAAAGTTCCCAGACTAGAATCCCCAATCTAAAGGACCCCTAACCCATTCCCGCGTTTCGGCACCATGACGAAAAAAGCTAGCGAAGTTGGGAGAGAGAGGTCTAGACTGATTGGGGATGTTAGGGTCAGAACTCTAGGTTTGGGACTGAAAGAAAGGAGCCTACTTTGGGCCTAACCAGGGAAGCTACCCTAACTAAGGGTTCCGTAAAAACATGCCTACTAAAGGCTTAGTTAGCCAGAAATTCCCCTAGCCAGAAGCACCTAGCAGGGGTCGAGGAGGACCAGCCGGGTGGCTGGCCCGAAGGCTTTCTGATTTTCCGTGGTCGGGCCGCTGCTTTTATGCGGTTTGGTTACCCCTGACAACCGCGAAGTAGCAAGGGTATTATGGGAAATAGAATTTTCTCGAAGGTTCCAGAGGCAGGAACCGGAAATGAAATAACAAGGCATTGATAATTTAACCTATGACAGATTAAACAGATAAAGACTTAATTGGCCATTAGCTCCAGTAAACATTGACAACATACAAGATTTGCAACAGATGTACAGGGTGGGTCAGAGGTGTTGGTCAAGGGGCCAACATTTTGTAGCAATGAACATTGCTTCAATAATAAGTTGGTAGACTTGCAAAGTGGGTCTGGAGCTATTTGACCATGCGTGAGTGAATGACCTTGACATCTAGGATTATTATGTGTGTCCCAACAACTAATAATCCTAGTTGACATGCCCCTTCAAGGTAATTTCACTGCTATCTTCTAAACTACGCGTCTTTGAAAATGGGTGTAAATTAGAAAGGTGTAGAGAACCACAAACCAATGCTAAAGCAAAAAACAGAATGAACATACGAAGCAAAAGTAAATGAGTTGCAGTCAGTCAAAGATAGTGGTATAAACTGCACTGCAGTACACCAGGGTACAGCAAAGGAGATCTGGCCAGATGAAATACTCCCAGGCAATATGGCTGGGATGGGCCTAATAGGTTAGTAATGCATAGCATTGACGTTAAGGGCTCAACTCTGAGTTGAAATGCAGACATGTGCAGTAGTGCCTAAAAGAAGAAGGCTATCTTCCCCGGCCCCCCCCCCCCCACTAAAGGTGTAAACGTTCTTATTAACTACCAGCAGACACGATTAGTTTTTATGTTTAGTCTTACGTGAACTTTCTCTGCACTGCCTTTTCTACATATTCTAACACTCATGTCTTTCCTTAAGCCTGCCTAACCTAGTGTACTGCAGTGCAAGCTTATACCACTATCTTTGACTGATGTAACTCGTTGACTTGTGCTCCGAATTTCATTCTGTTTTTTGCTTTAGCATTGATTTGTGGTTATCTACACCTTTCTAATTTACGCCGATTTTCTAAGACGCATAGTGTAGAAGTTAGCAGTGAGATGACCTTGAAGGGACCTGTCAAGGTCATTCACTCACGCATGGTCAAATAGCCCCATGCCCACTTTGCAAGTCTACCAACTTATTATTGAAGGAATGTTCATTGCTACAAAATGCTGGCCCCCTCATGCGGACTTCTGACTCACCCTGTATATTGAGACTTCTTCCAGCGAGAACAATTTTTTTTATAAAGGTGCAAAGATTTTTTGTGTCATCTTGGTTTCATCTTTTGAGAGGAGGTCAATGGAATGTTTCCCCTTATAATACTGAACGCATTTAAACAGATCATGTCTTGCAAGTTGGTACAGGTCAAAAGAGTCTTTTTGATATGTGGAATTTTACTTTTAGAGCTAACAGACTAAGGGCTGTAAAGCAATCGTTAACATGCTGACGAGACATGATTGTTGTTCAGCACAAATAAAGTTATTAGCGCTTCAAAAAAGTTGGTTCGGTATCTCATTTCGTAGATGCTTTGCAGTCCATGAAAAATATGAGTGAGGTTCCGATGCATCCGCCTTGTCTACGCTAAGTAAGAACTTAAAAACCCACTCCTAGTTGAATCTTGAGGGTTCGAATCTGAGTCACTTCACAATAATTTTGAAAATGGTAATAGTAATGTGTGTTTAAAGGCCCTCTGCAGAAAATCTATTGGTACTAATTGTGCACTACACAAAGTTTAGACTTAGCATGTTGCCGTTTATTAAAACGATCAAATTAACATGTAAACCTTGGAACGTTTTTCTATTAATACCATTATAAAATTTGATCAGACGTTCATAGTGTCCGCTGCCTATCTTGAGTTCTCCGCAGAACGAACACAGATAATCGATTGTACGTTTTCAGTAGCAGAGTGCCTTATTGATATCCGAGATGGTTACATAAACAATGGCGGCCATCGATTAAAGCCACCACATCCAGGAAGACGTAGCCGTTCATGAAATACTTGCAGGACTCAAGATACACCACGCACACAATAGACTGAGCTTTCACACGTTCGTATTCAGGCTGCTATATCCCATCGCACACAGATAATGAAATAGGGAGCGGGTAAAATAACTCCTTATGTGTGAAATTAATTTCGACACGAGA
This sequence comes from Lithobius niger, assembly GCA_023313725.1. Taxonomy (NCBI): domain Eukaryota; kingdom Metazoa; phylum Arthropoda; class Chilopoda; order Lithobiomorpha; family Lithobiidae; genus Lithobius; species Lithobius niger. The sequence continues at coordinate 18,515 of JAHWFP010050414.1, read as the reverse complement.
ACAGTCTTTTCCAGAATTTGAAGGACCAACAATGATGTGGGGGATTGAGGCTTTACGGCATGTCGACAGCTGGGTCGTTAGCACCAACCTCAGTCACAGTACTTTGGTCCGGGTTGCCACTGCACCACACATTACAGGGATGTTACACTAATCCCAAATATCGATCTTATATAATAAGGTGGTTGGAAGGGTAGAACAATGATGCAGCCATAACTTACTGACTTAATCCCTTACCCTGTACTTTTTATGCTGGAAACAAAATAAAACAAAACAAAAACTAATGGTGGAAAATGTCTGCTTTTTTTTAAAGTTTATTTATTTTTTGACAAATTATTTTACAGAATTGGAAATTGTTTTACCAATTCTTCTTTTTCATTTTCTACTGTTAAATGTGGTTGTTGTTGTGCGCAAATAAGGAAATTGAGTGGTGTACTGAACCAGAAATGGATCGCTGACGTCTCCTTGGCTATCAACACGCATTGCCAACCAATTAGGCAGTAATGAAGAAAACGGAAGACGAATTTTTCTTCAATTTTAAGATTTTCTAAAGAATTTTCATTGTGGCGGTGAGCAATTTACAAAAAGTTCTTTTCTTTGGTTTTACCAATCAATGGAGTAATTTTATATTTCACATTAGGTCAGGATGTCGTCTGAAGTCAGAGTAGGCTGTCTTTATTCACTGCGTTGTTGACACGGACTTAACAGTTCATGCCCAGTGGGCGATGAGTGTATATTCAAAGCCATCTCAATTTCGAATTCTTGATGGAACGCAGTTACGGAGTTAACGTCACGCCTTGATCTAATCCTGCAAGATCAGGCACTCCAGTTATACCATAGATGGAACAAGGAAGGACTCACTGCGAGTTGTATCGACGTATTTAGTTTTTTCTATGGGTTGGTGGGCTCACAAGGCATGTGTAGTGGTGTGGTAGATACGTCACACGATCATTGGAAGAAACCTCGCCCAAACTGCTGTTGACATTCCGACCTCAACATGAGATAATGATTCCACGATGACACGTTGAATTGTGACGATGGACCTTGAAGGGGGTGCTTTTAAAGCAGAAAGTCGGGCCATTGCTTAACTGGCTGTCATAAGGGACTGGTCGTTATTTATGGCCGTGGGAGGGGGGGGGGGGGCGGAGGAAATGAAAATGTGACCACCAAATTTTCAATGACGCTTCCCCCTTCGAGACCATGAAAAAATTTTGATCCCCCCCCCACTTAAGATCCAAAAATAATGTGACCCCCTCCAACAAAAATGCGCTTTTCGTATACCCATTGAGACTGTCTGCAGAAGATTCCTGTAGCCAAGATTGGCACTGTAGCTATATTAAGTAAGTTGCTCTCCACACCAACAGTTTTCATTGGTTGTAGGGTGTAAGGAAACGTGTCTCGTTTTTAACGAAAAGACATGTTGGATTAAAAATGTTCTATAAAATGTTCCTTACACCATCTCTTGTCGAGATTCCTACAATAAGGATGATGAAGACACTGTTTCCTTGCATGCCAACATCCGTATTGTTTTGTAAAGACTGACTTGCAGAAACGGTACCAATAGCTTCAAAACATTGTAACACTGACATCATAGGGGGTCTGGGGGTGGGGAGGGACGGCTGGCCCCTCCCCCCAGAAGCTGAGGCGTTTTTAGAAAATTTTGACTGCTGAAAGTGCCATTTTCGAGGCCCAAAAATGACTTTTTCTTCCAGTTGGTCAGTGTGTTTGTGACCCCCCCCCCTCCTTGACGGTCCAAAAACTTCATGACCCACCCAATTACATCCGCCCCACCCCCGGCGATAAATAATGACCGGTCCTTAACAGCTCATTAGTCATTCTATCATTGCTAATTACTCTTACGGTGGGGATTTCCAGTTGAGGTCTAAACACGACCGGGCGTAATGTAAGCCCCGGCCTAGCTAGACCTCGACCTCAGGACTAAGCTTCGGACTAACGTTACTGGTTATTTCAATGCTAGTCTAAGTTGGGGACTTACTAGTACAGTACTAGCTAGACCCCGACCTTCGGCCTAAAGTAGTACTGGGTAATACTGGCGATTTCCATGTTGAGGTCTAGCTAGTACAGTACTCTGATTGGTTAATACCCTTCCAGTGACGTCATATCACCTGCATACAGTATCAACGCGTTTGGCTTCTTCAAGATACGTCAAGATTCGTGTATCAAATTGTTTTCAAGCAAATTTCGGTGATTTTTTTTATTCGGTTTTCAGGAAAGCAGTTTTCGTAAAAACTTAATTGTGACTAATCAGTTTATAAAAAGTAGTTTCTTCCCAAATTTATCAGATTTCAGTTTTAAATTACATAAACAGGCCCGTAGCTAGCCATTGACGATTGGGGGTTGGGGTACGGATATATTTTGGACGTCTAGGCTATATAATGAATGCCAATGAACTACTGTGTGCAATCATGGCAGTAGGGGAAAAATATTTTTCAAAAGGACTGTGAAAAGCTGAAAAATAGTGAAACCTTGTTCAGTTTTATCCTAAACGACCTAGAGCAACAAAATGTTCCACTTTTTCAAAAATGAAAAAATATGGGAAAAATGGCGAAACCTTTCACTCTGTTTTGTTCAAAACAATTTGAGGTATTATTGGAGAAAAGCTTTTAAATATAATATGAAATCGACATGCTTCTTTGTAATTTTTTTTCTCCCTTGATTCAGGGATGTTAGGTAAATGTTTCCCTCATTTAGTGTCCTTTGGGTCGCTTTTGTCCTTTAATTTGAAATCTTATGGACTCTTATTGTCAAATTGTACCTTCGAATTTTTTTGGAATTTCTAACAAGTTTGTTGTATAAAAAACGGAATTGTTTCTACATTAATACAAACGGATCTTTAAATCGTAGTAGCGATAGGTTAACAGAAAAAGGACTACAGCAAATCAAACAGCCAACTCAATTTTCAACTCAGTTTTTAATTTTGCCAGCTATACCCGATTTTCATGAAGTACGGATTTAGTTCACGTTCTGTTTTAACCAAAACAATGGCAGAATGGGCTAGCAGACGAACTAGTAAATGAAATTTGTGACATTTCACGACTTCAGACAGCAAAAACTTGGTAGAAATCGTTTACTAAGTTTTGTTTTATGCAGTATTGTTAACGTTTCTGCCTTACTTAAGAAAGTTTTTAAACCCTGGCAGTGATGTTGTGTTGGAATATTAATATATCAGTAACTCCCC
>JAHWFP010050413.1:8860-23720 GCA_023313725.1 Lithobius niger | reverse complement strand
TCACTGTTCAGTTTTCGTAAGTTTGTCTGTGTATACGCATCCCTGCAGACAGCTCGATGTTAAGAGAGTTTTTCAGTATGACAATGTTGTGTGTGTGCAAAAGTATGGAGTATACTTTTTCTTATTTTATCAAGGCAAACCTCAAAACAAGCGAGTGTTTGTGTTGAAACTGAAAGTAGCACAGGCACAGCCCATTTGGATGGTGTTTCGTAAATTGGGACGGAGTGTGAAGTAGGGCTAGTCGCAAACAACGACGACGAAACATTGAAATGTGTGGGCTGAGGCTGGGTAGCCTGTCAATTTAGTCATCATTTTTCTAGTTAACTCGTCCAATGTTAAGAGAGTTTTTCAGTATGACGATGTTGTGTGCACAAAAGTATGGAATATACTTTTTCTTATTTTATGAAGGCAAACCTCAAAACAAGTGAGTGTTCGTGTTGAAACTGAAAGGGGCAAAAAGATATAACACATTTACCACCTCCCTCGACTATAGGTAGAGAAACAAAAAATTTGTCTTTTTTTCCCCTTTTTAATATTGAAGAAAGAGCGAGCGAGAGAGAGAGGAGGGAGGGAGGGAGGAAGGGAGGGAAGAAAGGATGGGATAGAGAAAGAATGACTACGTGCTGAAATCAAAAACTATGAGTCCATTTTTGTAAGAAATGTTATGTACTAACTGTGCGTCAGGCTACTAAAAAACTTCTAGCATTAAAATCTGTTACGAGGAAACATTTGAAATCTTCAAAGAAATAAGTTATTACGAAGTAAGTTAGCTATAAGCTAGTTTTTTACTTTACAGTTTGTACGAAAATGGATCTCGTCTTACTTTTTTTTACTTTTCTTTATTGAGCCTAAGAAGCCTGTACGCTATTCGCTCATATTAAACTACTACTTACGCTATAGCACAGACTCCCGCTACAATGCCAGGATACCACAGAATTGGACGAATACCACTACAACCAATGTACCGTGTACCGTGATCTCGTCTTTGATTCATTTCTAACAATGTCTATATTAAAATGATGTAGTTATCAGCAGATTGTCTTTCCTTGACAGTAGTTGGTCATATTATACCTTCTCTCGAGTACTGTCTGGCAGGGTGCTGGCCTGTGGGACCTAATGTAAGCAAAAATTCAAGGTATAAATTTAGCTTACGTTTTGGCTGTAACCACTCGTGGTGGTTACATGTTAAAGTTTATGATGATTGCAACAAACTAAAATGAAAATTGTTCCATGCCTCTCAAATAGGCTAGTTACAAGTAGCTAATCATTCAAATGTACCCAACTTTCGCCCACGAAACAAACATATATCATTGCTGTGTTGTGTGCAAAAGAAAGTATTACGTCTAAACTTAGTTTTAGTCAAAAATTGACAGAGCTCAAAACTACGACTAGCAAACGACAAACTTAAGAAAAATGAACAGTGAAAAAGCTAAAATAAATAAAATAAAAAATTGACAGAGCTCAAAACTGTGACTAACGGACGACAAACTTAAGAAAACTGAACAGTGATACACATGTCGTTCTGCAACTCTTTCCGTAACAGTTACAACCACGACTATCCAGTGTAATGTACATACCACGTTTTCAGATTTTGTGTAGTGGGTTATTGCTACATTCTAAAATAAGTACGTGTGTTTTCTTTTTACTGGCCCAAATTTAGATTAGTTCTGTTACAACTCCTAACACAAATAATGTTAAATTTAAATATCTCTGTACACGTTCTTAGCTTTTTTATTTTATTTTAACTTAATAGCGAACCATGTTAAATACAATGGTATTGAATCAGTTAGGTCATATTTCCGTACACATAATATGCCATACTAGCCGCTACTAGCCTTGAAATCTGTTTCAATACAATTCGAGTTTGAAGATTTCAAATTTTTCCCGTAACAGATTTCAATGTTGAGGGGAACTTAACATTGCTGTGTTGTGGTGCAAAAAAGAAAACTGAACAGTGAAAAAGCTAAAATAAATAAAAGCAGTACTCAATCATTATATAGCAGAGTTTGTACCATCAAACATTGTGTGAGAAAAGGAGAGGTCGGGGAACGGCCGACCGTTGTTACTGGCTGAATGATTTAGTGATATCGTGTCGTCTGAAGCGTTCGTTCCCTTTTGTAAGCAACGTTCTTTAGTTTCATATCTATGGTAAACATACTATTTGTCTGAAATAATTGTAAACGCAAGTCGTAATTTCGCACTTTCTTCCTTAAATTTTTGTAGTTCTACTGAAGTGAAAATAATGAACTGTCGATAGCAAATTGTTTTAAACAGGGGGAATAGTGTGATGGGCAACTCTGTTAGTCGTCGTGGGGTGGTAGAGTAGACTGATCCCTCCGCCCTACGGCTTCTATTTTTTTCCTCCTGTCTCGATCATTATTAAGGCCTCACCTTCCCGTCTGTGCAAAGCATCCCCACCCCAAAAGAATTAGCATTAAAATGTTCGTAAAACCTTCAGGGTCATGCTTATTAAAATTCACTGTCCTGAGGGCTGTACATTCCTAAATGGTCACGAACTACGCAATAGATAATTACGAGCTGTCTCCCCACCCATCCTGCTGAATTATTATGAATACCAGCCGAGTCACAAAAAAATAAAAGCATTTGTGTGTTAGCCAGGTGGCTCGCTGTATAAGGCGTGGGAAAGCGTATTTTGCATCCGATTGGTCAGATGCATAAATTCCTACGTGTGGGGCAACCGTATAAATACTGGCCCCAACCTTCGTACGGCCAGCCATTTTCGCCCGGGACGCGGACCAGCCTATCCAACTGAATTGTGAGTAATATACTTTCAATATTTGTCAAGTTATATCTTTTTTTCTATTTACAAAAGTTTAATACTTTTTATTTAGCCCTTAGTGGGTTACTGCTACATTCTAAAATAAGTACGTGTGTTTTCTTTTTACTTGGGCCGACCAGAAACGTAGCACTAGCATTCGCTCAATGAAAACAGATTAATGTTTAGACTCCATAATTTTAAATTAATTTTAAGTTAGAAGTGCGTTAGTTTACTTAATATATACAAGCTTGATTGAAAATTATTACGGAAAAATGTGTTAGCTGTGTAACAGTACGACATACTAATTTCTTTTCAATTGTGTGAATACCGCGGGTTGGACGAAACTATATCACTTTTCTTTAGAACCTTTGAGACAGATTCGCTCGACACGCTCGCTCGACCATTTTCCGGTTCACCGTAAAAAACCAAAAAACCTCTATATGTTGAAAAGTGGCGCCGGAGAGTTAGCTTACTCGATCACCATGCGGTAGTCAACAAAGTCGACCATCGCATTCTTCGCCTATTTTAAAACAATTTACCATCGCCATTCATTATTTCTAGTTCAGTTAGAACTACAAAAATTGAAGGACGTTGTAAAATAAGTCGTGTGTTTTTTTTTTTTTTTTTTTTTTTTACTTGGGGTCGACCAGAAACATAACGCTAGCATTCGTCCAATGAAAACAGTTTAATGTTTAGGCTCCATAATTTTAAATTAATTTTAAGATAGAAGTGGGTTAGTTCTACTTAATACAAACTTGTTTGAAAATTATTACGAAAAATGTGTTAGCTTTGTAACAGTACGACATACTAATTTCTTTTCAGCTGTGTGAATTCCATGGGTTGATCGAAACTATATCACTTTTCTTTAGAGCCTTTGAGCCAGATTCGTTCGACACGCTCGCTCGACCATTTTCCAGTTCACTCACGTTAAATAATTTTTGTTACTAAGACTTAGCCTACGTTGTAAAATAAGTCGTGTGTTTTTTTTTCTTTTTTACTGTTTAGTATGGAAACATTACATATTGTAGGCGTATCATTCGCTCATTGAAAACAGTTTAATGTTTGGGCTGTGAAAAACAAAAAACCTCGCTACGCTAGGCAGCTAACTCACTCCCTACCAGTTACTTTAAACATACACATTTTCAGTTCCATTTCTGGAAGAATTTCGTTAGTATACTATTAATGATCGATAGGTACTGCTTCGTTCGATATAATATTACATTTGTTCAAACTTTATATATATTGAAAAGTGGCGACATAAACAAGGGGAAGGAACGGGACGACCCGGCCTACCGTTATTCCATACTGAGAGGGAGGACCAAGCTAGCTTGCATTTACACGATTTTAAACACAGGCTGAAGTCTTAGGTTAGCACACTCCAACATTGTTAACGAAATAATGGGAAGAGGGGGAGAGGTGGGTGGGGGTATAGGGTGGATGCTTTACAGCCCACTTGTAGGAGCCAGAACGAGAAATTTATTGCATTACAAAATGTAGTGGGAACATTGTTTTCATGTTGTGTCCTCAATACCTTACGTGATTAAAATTGTTTTACAACGAAGTATCTTAAGAGCCTCCCTCTGAAGCAGAGCAGTGTGAAAGCTGTTTTATACAACTCCTCCAAGGTGTCGTATAAAGCTAGGTCGTCTATTGGTTTACTATTTTGAAATTCGTCTGCTCTTAATCTAAACCAAATGTACGGAGCTATCGAGAGAAAAAGATGCTTCATACTAGCTACTCAGACCCTGTCTATTACAACCTCATTCGTTTTCTGTTCCCAGCTTTTTTTTAAATTTAATTTTCCTCTAATACAAGGCCATCATCATGACGGTTGATTATTGTGTTGTTGTTGGCTTGCTTGGGGTGGATTTTTGGTTGACGGCCTACACCTTTTTGTTATCAACAAATGTTTAATGTCTTAAATTAGTGCCCCTAAAATACAACTCTACATTAAAAACCGTTACGGTTATAGCGTACAAAGCCGTACTAAATGTGCACAACGGCCCATACAAAACTTTCCCCCGTCGTTCTAAAGTGTCGCATAACATTCCCATACAAAATCTCCCCCCCCCCCGTACTAAAGTGGGGCTAAGCGAAGAGGGGTACGAGTGACCCCTGCCACTTCATCAAAATACTCCCGTCAAAGTTTTCTGCTTCAGTCAGATCTAATATACTAATCGTTTTTCTTTTTCAGTCAAGGTGTAGATGAAAACGGAACCAGCCTTGATCCAACAACCATGCAAAATCTCATTCAGTCAAGAACCAGGAGACAATCTCTACCTATCACGCAGTTTGGTGGTCTGTTTGGCTCGGCTCACTTCAGTTTTTACTTTAGCCCTAAAGCACAACTCTACATTAAAACCGTTACGGCTATCCCATACAAACCGTACTAAGTATGTACAACGGGTCATACAAAACCTTCCCCCGTCGTTCTAAAGTGATGCACAACATTTCCCATACAAAATCTCCCCCCCCCACCATACTAAAGTGGGGCTGACCGAAGAGGGCTACGAGTAACCCCTTCCACTCCATCAAAATACTCCCGTCAAAGTTTTCTGTTTCAGTCAGATCTAATACACTATAACATATTTAGTTCTGGAGCCTACCCTCCAGCTTTTGTACCTTTTTTAGTATTGTGTAATACGGGGGGAAAAAGTTGAGCCGTTTTCATGAACTTAAATGAAGGTCTTAGGCTATCTACACATACTAAAACTCCAATAACATCGTAAGTGTTGTGGAAAATAACAACACTCTTCGTCCGCCTTAGGTTATCACGCTACAGCTCGTACTAAAAACTCCAATAACAACGTAAGTGTTACCATATTTTTGCAAACACTACCAACCAAGGTAAAACTCCATACGTCCTAGCCCTTTTTCAACTTCAACAATAAATGTTATCGAAAAAAAGTTGTGTCATTTTCACGAATTTAAACACAGCATGAAGTTAACATACGAGTCGTAAGTTCATGCTTTTGCCCACACTACAATCCTATACAAAACTAGCATCTCGTTACCTCCATACTTTTGTACACAGTATAAACTAACAATCTTCGTGGCTATCTCCTTTTGTCTTCCTCATAGGCAATTTTGTTCGACAGCCAACCATTCTCAAAAACAAACTGTCAAACCCTCCCATAGAGAATAGTAGGCCCTTGGAATATCTTTTGTTTTTCTTTTTATTATTTAGCCTACGTACGAGTGAGAGAAAGGAATATCTATTCAGTTCGTTTATTACAACTCAGCAGCATGGATTGCAGTCCTGCGTCGCCAAGCGAACTCGGTTCGGATGTGGAAGGAGAGTCGGATCATGCGTCCCAAATTGATAGCGTTGCCAGCCTTAGCCCATCGTCGAGAAGAAGGAGCGAGTTAGATACAACTTCGCAAATTGGTGATATAGCCAGCCTTGGCCCGCAAACCAAAACTAAAATGTACACAACACTCCATACAAAGCCAACCCATAGTTAACTCAATACTAATGTGTACAAAACATTCCCATACAAAACCTCCCCCCCCCTACCCACAATGCTAAAGTGTGCGCAACATCTCATATTGTCATACTAAAGTGTGCACTACATTGCCCATCAGTCAAAAAAGTGCTGATGATGACTAGCCAATGCATACGATATTGTAATACTAAAAAACAAAATATAACTATCGAACCTCCAAAAGCTTTCTCTTTCAGGATGAAGACAGAACTATCGTCAATAAAATAAGGTTTTTCTCTTTCAGAGAGAACAGATGAAGTCTAGCCATACGCATCGTACTAAAAACCCCATCACATAGCCACCACTTTTTTAAGCCTTCTAAACCGTCTACTCTCAACAAAACAAGGTAGGTATGGTCCAAAGTCAAAGTACAGATGAAGAACAAGAAACAATAAAAAGATCCCCCGCCAAGTTTTTTCTCTTTCAGACCACCCAGTAACCCCCCTTCACGTACGCAGGGCACCCTCCAGCCCTCGCGCTGCTACCCATAACCATAACCCTTCAACAAAGAGACTTTTCGCCATAATGCCTTTCTCAAAAACAAACTGTCAAACCCTCCCATAGAGAATAGTAGGTGACGGCTGCAAAAATGGGGTAAGAAAACCACCTTATATCACGATCACCAAACATGCGAAAACCTTCCTACAAAACCTTCCCGTAGGCTTCTAAAGCCTCCATAATACCATTCTCAAAAACAAACTCCCATAGAGGTAACCAGCACACAAATCGATATAAAAAAGCCTTATATCACGATCATCAAACATGATGATGCAAACAAACCAAGACAAAACTATCGTTCAAATGAACCACCAAAAGCTTTCTCTTTCAGGACATCGAAGTGTTCAAAGTATTTCAACATTGAAAGTGTTACTAACTATCGAGCAAATAAACCGTCAAAAGCTTTCTCTGTCAGGATTAAGACAGAACTATCGTCAATATAAAAGGTTTTTCTCTTTCAGCCAAAGTACAGACGAAGATGAAGACAATGTATATTAAAAAAGCGTTATAGTTATCAACAGATTGTCTTTCCTTATAGACAATTTTGTTTGACAACAGTTGGACGCAACAAAATATCTTTAAAACTATAGTCAAGCGCTCGCTCCATGCCTCTCTTTCCCTCCTCCAGCACAGGCACACCTCGTACGCGAGGCTTCCCCTCAGCATTGAAATCTGTTACGGAGAAAATTTGAAATCTTCAAACATGAATTGCATTGGAACTGTTACAGACTGAAATCTCAAATAGCATTGAATCAGTTAGCCCATGCTAGCGCGCGCACAACAACTCCATACTCCAATACTAATCTGCACACAACAACGTCATGCATTGAAATCTTCTAGCATTAGGAAGAATTAGCCCATGCTAGCGCGCGCACAACATCTCCATAGTCTAATACTAATCTGCACACAACAACGTTATGCTAGGCTTTCCCCTCAGCATTGAAATCTGTTACGGAGAAAATTTGAAATCTTCAAACACGAATTGCATTGGAACTGTTACAGACTGAAAATCTCTAATAGCACTGAATTAGTTAGGAAAGAGGTTTGTGCACCGAAGTTTAGTATTGATTTCTGTTAGGAACCGTACACAACGCCATATTAATGCACACTAATAGTACCATACACTACTCATGGCAAAAGCCACTAAGTCAACCTATATTAAAAGCATAAAACAGACATTTAAAGCGGATAAAAACCACCAATTTCTCCCCTCAAAAGAGGCAGACATTTCTGCCTCTTTTGAGGGGAGAAATTGGTGGATTTTATCCGTTTTAAATCTCTATTTTATGCTTTTAATATAGATTTACTTAGTGGCTGACTTAGTGGCTAACCTGAAGACAAAAATTGATAATTTTCGAAACGTTGTTTGTATTTTTACGTAGCACTGCTTGGTTTGCCTTCACATAATCTATTACCGTGCTTTTTACCTCTGGTAATATCGGATACGAGTGCTTGGTAATCCGTGGTAGTCCTTGGTGATCTTAGTATTTCTGAAGTAATCCCTCTATCCAGAGAGATGATAGGCTACTTCAAATTACTCGAATACCCCAAACATCACTGAAATATTACTTCGCATTACAAAGTTACTACAATGAATTCTCCAGATTACCAAGGATTGCCATTATCAGTGGTAATCCTTGGCAAGCTGGAGTGTTTCTTGAAGTAATGCAGTAATCCGAAGCTATATAGTCCAGTAATCTGAAGTACTCTGGAGTGAGCCAATAATTTGTAGCATTCCGCTAAGCCAATACAGCCTCTATAATACAGAACCGATCTAGTATTCCTTTCAATAAATACAGATGCAAACCTATTCACGTTGCCTTTTGGACTTAAATGCCAACAATGCCTAAGCGGGAATTGAACGCTCGACCTTTGAAAACCAAATACCGAAGTCCTAAAACACAGCCATACTGACACGGCCTAAGATGGACTTTTGTCTCGGACTGTGGTTTCGAAGGTCAAGGCTTCAATTCAATTTGTGTTTGTCGAAAATTTGCAAATTGAACTTGAAGTTCGCGACAAACTTTAATTTCAGTTTTATTTTGCCTTAAGATGTCAGTTCACATTCAAAGTAAAAACAACTTCACGTGCGTCACTCCTCTGCAGCTTTCTAGAACCATTAGAGGCGCCATTAAGCTTCAAACCCCCCCCCCCCCCCCCCCCGCATCAGAGACGTTGAGGATCCTTACTAGATATACCAAGTCTTCGTCTCCATTATTTATTAGCACGTAGCACAACATAAAAAAAATAATAAGCGGCTGTAACGACTACCTATAGTCGCAAACTGTTTTCTTTCCACTTCCGCCACTTTGGAAAATGTTGAGGCGCACACCTCTATCACGCACTGCAACAGCGATCTCTATTACATAATCTGAAAGTAGTAACCATCACATTTGCTGGTTTAAAATGTGTTAGCTTTTAGGCCTATAGTTTTAGATTTTAAGGCGTAATTGACAGATTTAGGCCACATTTTTGCCTGCCGTTTTAATTTCGTAAGTATCAGCATCATTGAGTTCGAAAGTTGGCTCATTCATTTATTCAACATGGTGCGGAGACTCGACGTTGCCGTGACAACGTGATTAAGTCAAAATTTTCAGCATTTAGGCCTCAGTTTGTTTTACCTGCCGTTTTAATTTCGTAAGTAGCAGCTAACAGAGAATTGGAGAGTAGGCCTAATGATCCGTGCAATATGGTGTCGAGACTGTTTTAAATGAAGCTAATGTGCGTTGTTAACGAAATCTTTTTTTTTTGTTTTTTTTTTACGGTTGCGTGGCTTCCAGTAGTGTTTAAATGAGATGATCAAATGTCATTGTTACGTCGCGAAAGTCGCTACAAGGAAGCAACAATGTTTTCATTTGCCGTGTTTTTTAAGCTAATTTTTGGTCGTGAATGTAACGGTGAAAACCGTTCTGGATTTGAAAAAGATGAGGACTGGACGGACAGACAAACGGTCGGACGGACAAAGTTGTTGCAATAGACTTCTCTGCCTTTTCCACTGTACAGAAGACTAAAGGATGCCTGGACAATCTTGATAATTACGTTGCTCATTACCAGTGCCCGCGTAATTAAGGATGGTGCAAGGCACCAAGGCCCAGGCGGTATACGAGGCCCAAAATTTACACGCGTCATAGGCCCAAAGTGACAAAATACACTATTTTTGGTCTGTGATGGCAACCTCTTTGTCCCCAAAATCGTGTAGGGGGTGCGGAGGGGCCCAACATTTTGTTCCTACACCCTTCCTTGGAAAAAAGCTAGTTGCGGCACTGCTGATTACAACAGTAATTTTGTTTGTTTACAAACGTGCTTTTTCTGGCTGAGCGGCAGTCATTCTGTATTAACCTCGAGAGGAGGCCCATCAGCCGGGGAGGGGGCCGCCGCGGGGGCGCGGGACATGGGTTTGAGCATGACTGGTGGAGATGTAAGGAAGAAAGCTCCACGGCTCTAACTGTTCTTGGCTCGCTTCTCTCGGGCTCCCCGAGATCCTCGCCAATTTAGCTTTCCTTCCGTGAACGAAAAGCTAAATTGATGAGGGTCCCTGGGAGCCGAAGAGAAGCGAACCAAACCAGTCAGAGCCGTAGTCTCCGAGTCAAGACTACGCGAGATCGGACTTTAAAAAAAAATTCTCATTTTTTGCTTTCTACCTCTTGCCTGGCAATGGCAAAGTAATTATTAAAATTTGTTCTGTTCTCATAGCAACTTCCTTCCCTACATATTTTCCACCATATCGCGTTTTAGCCTGTCAGAAACACGCACGCCGGGTCATCTCGGCTGAAAGCAAGGTTTACGGCACTGTTGACGTGAAGTTCGGCACCGGAAATACCGAAAACGATGTTAACAGATGTTTCTGAAACGCGTTAACAGCCCCCATGTTGGGGATTATCCAACCTAATCCCTGTGGGCTACTACCCAAATCCTTCCTTGAAGTCTTCACGCGAGCAGCGTCATCGTTTCTCGTTCAAAAGACGACGGTTCTGGTCGATAAATTTAACTTGACATGGCCTTGTGGGATGCGTTTAACCCCACTGTTTAACCCCTTTGGTTGGTAAAGGGGCTTAAACGTCTCATCGGGCATCGGAAGTGGAAAAGGCAAGGTCTCTTGACAATCGCCTTAAGGATATTTATATAATTAAACCCGATCAACGTTTCTGAATATCGCCTTAAGGATATTTATATAATTAAACCCGATCAACGTTTCTGAATATCGCCTTAAGGAACTTTGTATAATTAAATCCAATCAACGCCCCTTCGTCCATATGAGCAGGAACGACATGGTTTTATATCAGTTGATGAAAATCCAAAAAGGCGGCGTAAAATGGCGGTCCAAAATGGCGTAAAAAAAAAACAACCCTTTTTCCGTGTTGTGTCGAAGTTGCAGCCAAAAACAAAAACCCATTCGAATGAATTTTCGAAAGTAGGAAATTTGGAAGGGTAGGAAATTTGGAAGGTAGGAACAACGTATGCAGTTGATAAAAATCCAAAATGGCAGCCCAAAATGGGGTCCGACAAATTGTTTTTACGTGGTGTTCTGCAATTATGGCTACACGCAAGGTCGAATGAAATTTGGTAGGAATATTTTTTGAAATAAGACTGAACGACGTATGAACAACAAATCTAAAATGGCCACCCAAAAGGCATCCTTAAAACTGTTTTTGTCGTGTAACTTTTAAATCATTCATCAGACTGAACGCAAACTGGTTACGAATGTTTTGAAAAACACATTTGTCGAAAAAGGTCTCACTTTTATGAAAGTTCAATATGGTGACACTAAATGGTATCCAAATAACGTTTTACGGCAGTTATGGCCAAACGCATGAATACGTCTTAGTGATGTATGCTCTTGGTTTTATACCAGTTGATAAAAATCCAAAACGGCGTCCTAAAATGGCGCCCGAAAATGGCCCCAAAAAATGGTTCTTGACTTGTAATTTGTAAATCATTTCTTCAGAATGAACACAAAGTTGTTATGACCACCACACTTACGAATATTCAAAATAACATATTCGTCAAGAAAGGTCCCATTCAACTTTTATGAAAATTCAAGGTGGCGGTCCAAAATGGCTTCCAACTAAATGTTAACAGCAATTGCTGCCAGACGCGTGAACCGATTCGAATTAAATTTGGTAGGAATATTCTTCGAAACGTTGCTAAGCGACATTCAAAAGAATAATTTTTTCGGGGGAGGGGACGAGGGACTTATACTCTAAACATAACTACTAGTTAAATTTGTTTCAACTTTTGCACGTATCCGGAATTTTAAAGTTTAATAAACTTTTTTTTACAATTAATTAAAACAGTGTTTGTTGTTAGTAAGACTTCACCATAATCGTCCTTGTAGCGTAAATGTGTATAGCCTTGCTCGCTCATGTGTACAGAGGCGTAGGGCGGGTTTATGCCACGACTCGCTTTTGCATTCTCGCAGCTCAGAAGCTAGAAATCGCCTCAAATTCCAACATGGCGGCGGTTTTATGTCTGCCGCCTCGCAACGAAAACAGCAAATAACGTGAGTTCAGAAGCGTTTGGGAAAATCGTTTCGTCATGAGGAATTCTTTATATTATTATTTTATTGGCAGGGATTATAAGACTGCAAGTATTTACTCAAACGATGTCGGATTTAGCTAATCCATTTAGCGTTGTTACCATGGCAATCTCACCTTTGCCATGATCGCGATTCATTTCTAGCTGCGAGAATGCAGAGGCGAGTCGCTGTGTAAACGCGCCCTTATTGTTAAAAGGACATACCTTCTCACTAATTTTGGGCATCCTGCGTGAAATAGCTTTTGCGTCATTTACATAGTTAACCGTGAATGTCGCAATCTCGTTTCTTGCGAGGGAAAATAAAATAGAAAAATGAATGTCTTTGCAACACTTGCACACGTCTGAACTAATGTTGCAAATCTGAGCCATACAGGAAAACCAACCGGAAGGAAAGTACCTTAAAGTGCTAATTTTGCTTCTTCTACTTGTTTGTTTGTTAAAAGGATATACCTCCCAGCGCCATTTTTCTCGATCCTCCACATCAAGTACGGCCCCAAAGGTCCATTTACTTACCGTTAGTCTTTCCCTTGCTAAAAAAAACCGTTTTAAAATGTGGCGTCTAGGAGATTTCTGTTGAATATTGTTAACTATATTTAAGAACGATCCGTCGCTAAACGATGCATTGCGCGCGTACAATAATTATGACGTCGTATCTCTCTGTGTACATCTACAAATTTTCCAATAATTACCATGAGATCGAAAATCTAATAGACTAATGCGATAAAAATTAAAATTAATTATTCCAATAGATCGCCGAAGCAAAATTATAAGACACTAGCCTAGTAAATTATAAATTGTGATTTTAAAATACGAGAATCATTTCGGTTTGTTACGACAATCGTTGACTTGATTTTGTCTCATGTACTATTCACAAAGCCAACCGAGACAGCAGCTATGCGAGGAACGCAGCTACTACCCCAGCCGACCTTGGCACTGTAATTGCTCGGATGACAGTCTGCGCGTAGCTGTAATTTGGCACGCGGAATGTTATAAGGCAGGCCGGGTGTCCATTTAAGAGTTTTTCTGTGAGAATCGACATTGTGTGTTGTTTTCTCTTCATTTTCGTGACAGTTTATCAAATCGTTGCAAATTAACTCCTCGTGACACGTGGTGACATCTCGTGTCAACACCTAATTACGACACCAATGCAAAGCCAGGAAGCGGCCTACCAAAGCAGCCTACGACACAGCTTCAAAAAAGAATCCTGTCTGTTTAAATGTGTTATATCAACACAAATCGAATTACAGGCACGATTTCTACTTATTTTACTTAAAGCAAATTCGTTAAAAGCACTTAGGCGCCAAGCCACCTGCATCAAAGTCTTCACGCGGGAGTGTGGTGAGCGTGTGTGGTTGGGGGCGACATCGAACAAAAACGCCAAACACCAAACACACCGATGAAATGCCAGCTGAGATAAAGCTTGTGGTGCGTGAATGTGCCGTATGGGATAAAAAAGACCATTGTTTTAGGCATCCAGGTAGCCGATATGTTAACTTACACAGTTTGGATCATCCCCACTCTTTTTCTTTATAAATAGGGCTCAAAATTCTGGTGAAGCCTACTGCCATTCCAAATCTACTAAGAGGAGAACCACGAAAAAGTACATACATATGCTATGGGTCAGGGAACATCTAATGATGCTAGTTTAAATTACCTTGGATTGGTTCTTCGAGGTCATCACGTTGCTAAAATTTGAACTATACTTCGTAGAATAGTGATGAAAATTGGCAAGTTTTAGAGAACCGTGAGCCAATGCTTAAGCAAAAAAATAGAATGAAAATCGGACCATTAGGCCGGGTTTACGCAACCACTCGCTTTTGCATTCTCGCAGCTAGAAGCTAGAAATCACCTCAAATTCCAACATGGCGGCGGTTTTATGTCTGCCGCCTCGCAACGAAAACAGCAAATAACGTGAGTTCAGAAGCGTTCGGGAAAATTGTTTCGTCATGAGGAATTCTTTATATTATTGGCACGGATTATAAGACTGCAAGTATTTACTCAAACGATGTCGGTTTTAGCTAATCCATTTAGCGTTGTTACCATGGCAATGTCACCTTTGCCATCGCGATTGAGTTCTAGCTGCGAGAATGCAAAGGCGAGTCGCAGCGTAAACGCGCCCTTAGGGTAGGAGTTATTATTCAAACAAGTTAGTCACAATAGTTTCACTGCATGTCTTCAGGATGTCTAGCAGACAGATTAATGGCTTTAGGCAATGTTTTTTATTTAAAGCAAAGGGCATTATAGTGTCCGCGACCTATCTTGAGTTCTCCGCAGAACGAACACAGATAATCGATTGTACGTTTTTAGTAGCAGAGTGCCTTGTTGATATCCAAGATGGTTACAAAAACAATGGCGGCCGTCGGTTAAAGCCGCCGCCTCCAGGAAGACGTGGCCGCTCATAAAATACTCGCAGGACTCAAGATGCACCGCGCACACAATAGTTAAATTGTTTTCTTTTATTATCAGTCGTGTCAAGCATGTATTGGAGGAGGGACGGTATATTTGTTGAAATGAGTGTTGCATGTTCACTTCCTTCCTGACATACAGTAAACCATTCCAACCC
>JAHWFP010050412.1:3641-17585 GCA_023313725.1 Lithobius niger | reverse complement strand
AGTGATTGTTGGTAAACAAGCGGTTGAGTCTGTGTGAAAGGCAGCTTTAGTGACTGTTGCTCAAACCAGCGGTTGAGTTTGTGTGGAAGGCATCTTCAGTGGTCTTTACTGAACGTTAAAATACACATTATTCAAACAAAATGATAAATTTTTATGAGATTACTCAAGATGAAAGTTGATGATGTTATTACTTCGAAATTAAAACAATGGCGTGCTTTTACGATCATTACTTGTGATGGTGCTCTCCGTCTGATGACACGTTATAAGAAACTTTGCCATTTTCAGTCGCATCGTCGATTGGACTTACGTAGCTTAATGCACCTTTAAATTATTACAGTGATTACGTTTGATGAATATTCGTTCGTTTGTTAGTCCAATTTTGTGTCGATGAGCAACAGCCAATGAGATGGGAGAATCAGTAAAATGGCACGAAATGGGAGCAGTAACGGCAGAGGTGTTTGGCATTTGGTGTTAAATCTCACACTGTTTCTCGTGCTGCTGCTTAATACTGAGTGGTCCAACCCAGTTGAACGGTTGAAAGTCCCTGATATCAATATTCTTCTCTAGGCTTTAACCCATTCAACCTCTAACAACAGTTTTGTCCCTCTCCTACGCTTTTTAAGTTTACACGATGAAATAGCTCTTGGTAAAAAAAAAAAAAAAAAAACAAGAAAAAAAAGTAACGATGACCGATTTTGCTTATGGGCAATAAACTAAAGCGTGGATACACCATGGTTTCGATCCACATCAGACCAACGATACGACACGAAATCATCTCTCCTCCCACGACGAAACTTAGAAAACGGGTGGGGTGAAAAAGAAAGACGAAACGAAAATAAAAAAAAAAGATAGAAGGAAAAAAAAACAGAGAAAAAGAAAGTGAAGAAGCGAGCAGGTGATGTTAGCAAGTAGCCGGAAGAAGCCCTGTGGCGTTTGGGGGCTCAATTTGCAGTGGCCGGGGTGCACGGCGCACGCACAATAAAAAGTCATGGTTGTGCGACGCTGGCCACACGAGGCGGCGACAATCAAGGCAATTAAGCCTAACGCCGCGTTAACCCTAAGAACCTCTCTCGCCCTAATTAGACCAATCAGAGGCGTGAGAGGTCTTCCTGACCCCAGGGCAGAAAGACCAGGCGGCGCGGCCAATGGTCAATCCCGTATAAGGGCTAGGTAGGAGAGGGCCGGGGAAGATAGAGGGGCGGGAATGAGGGAGTGGGGGAGGCCTGAGTTAAGAGATACTCAAACTGGGCGGATCTAGAATCAACGTGTGAATTTGTTCGCTGCAATAGTGGTTTGATTTCTACAGGGGTTTCTCAAACAAGTGCACACAAACCGCTGAAAATTATATAAAGAGGAAAACAAGTCAAACAGCGAAAAGCATACATTAGAAATAACGTTGCACAGTAAGTCACTTTTACTGACTTACGTTTCATCGGAGTGGTGTGACCCAGATTCGAACTGATAACCCAGTCTGTCACCGGTTCACAGACATAACACCGTTATCAATATGTGCACTCTCAACCTGCATAAATATGACCCCTTGAACCCATTATTAAGGCCACAGCAGTGACAAGAGCTAGATTCCTATGGCACTCCTGGACCCGTTATTAAGGTCACAGCAGTGATAAGGGCTCCATTTCCTATGGCATTTTCTCTGGCACTTCTTAACCTGCGTAAAGATGACACTTGAATCCATTATTAAGGTCACAGCAGTGACAACGGCTCCATTTCGTATGGCATTTCCTATGGCACTCCTTAACATGCGTAAAGATGACCCTTGAACCTGTTATTAAGGTCACAGCAGTGACAAGGGCTCCATTTCCTATGGCAATCCTCAACATGCGTAAAGATCACCCTTGAACCCGTTATTAAGGTCACAGCAGTGACAAGGGCTCCATTTCCTATGGCAATCCTCAACCTGCGTAAAAATGACCCTTGAACCCGTTATTAAGGTCACAGCAGTGAGAAGGGCTCCATTTCCTATGGCAATCCTCAACCTGCGTAAAGATCACCCTTGAACCCATTATTAAGGTCACAGCAGTGACAAGTCCATTTCCTATGGCTGTCGAATGGAGGCCACGTCACTGCTGTGACATTAATAACGGGCAGTGGAGAAGTGGGCATACCGATAAAGATGTTACGTCAATGATCTGAGGAAGTATTGGGTTGCCAGTTCGAATACGGGTCATGCCACCTCAATGAAACGCAAGTTTATTACGTCATTTCTACCGTATGGATTTTCGCTCTTTGGCTAGTTTTCCTCTTTCCTTTATAAAGTATAAAGTATTTACGTCCGTGCTCGCTGTACGAAATTAATCTGACGAAACGAATCCAGAAACACAATACAAACACTGTCCAGTTTTCGGGCATCGAGAATTAGTATGTTTTGTTTTTTCCCAAACATCCTATTAAGCCTAATTCGCACTACCATCCTAGTCTCCAAAACGGTGTATGCCCGTTCCGCCGATTCCCTTTTCGCCGAAAATCTAGCCCGTCTCACCGAAAATTAAGACCTGATTAAAAGTCGGCGACATGGGAATTACCGTTTCGCCAAATCAAAAAACTCTTTTAAAAATGTAACATTGGAGAAGTTAAAGATGCGTTCCCAACTGGAAGGAATTTATGATTAGTTGCGGTTCCTGATGTTATGTGTTTAGCCGAAGTGAGTGTGGCAACGCGAGTAAAGCACGTAATTTGAAAAAAAATCATTCAGCAAAACACGATTCAGCAAAATGGGAATTCCTGTTCCACCGAAAATTAAGACACCGATTAAAATTCGGCGAAATGGTCATACACCTCCAAAACATATTACAAATCTAGATTGAAAACAGAGGCCGTCTTTCGCATTACCTGACTTCTGGTGTCTCAAATCCTCTTTTTCCACTCCTTTTCTACAGCTGTATGCCACCCCCGTGCAAGCTATTCTCTGCTTTTCACCCAGTATAGTGTGGGGTGGGGGGTAGTAATTGAGGATTAATGGCGCGTCAACAGCTAGGGTCATTACCGCCTACCTCAGTCACAGTCCAGGATTGTGTTTGAGTTGTATACAGTGTTGAATTCTGTACAGCGATGTGTTAGGTTTAAACCTAGTTCGCACTGTCTTCTCCCATCTCCTAAAAACAGACCATAAACCTATCTTGAAGAGGAGGCGTTCTTTTGCACTGCCCGAGTCCCACTCAACAATAGTGAACAACTTGAGGCCTACAGCACTTACTCGCATGTACATCTATTGGCTCTCATAGTAGCCTTTGACGAAGGATCTAAAACCACACAACAGTACAAAATTACAAGCAAAAATACCGCTAAATACACCGGAAGAAGACCAAAAACCCACTTACCACAGCACAACAACACAGAAGCAGACCAGTGCCCATTTGTACAGATTTGACGTTACAACCATAGATCTATATACAATTTTCTAGACAGCTTGTCGTGAAGCTGTTTTGCAACACGCCATATTGGGGTACAATTTCACAAAGTCATTACCCGGTCATTGTTACATTGACTGGTATATTCTTTTGAGTTTTTTTCTTAGAGAAGTCCAATATTATTTTCAGTGTGTATAATCTTGACGCTTCCTAGCAGGGCTTATGAGACATTTTCTTGCAATGGGAGGCCACAGCGCACTTTATATTTCCTTTCTCAGCAGACGTACCCTGGTGTTTCCCCCAGCAAACCACAGCCGTCCGAAAGGACTTGCCCATACATATGAATTTGCATGCTGGAGGCCCAGTTTCACCCAACTAAACCCATTTCTTTCCACCCTTTCCAGCCTGTACACCATCCTCATAAGAGCTTTACTCTGCTGTCTTACAGAGGATTTTGTGTCGGCATTGGCTTTTGGTCAAGTTGGTCGTTCGCACTGACGGCATAACGCTCCTACCTTAGGACAGGGAAGATGCCTCTACTAAAATCTCAAGAGCTCCTCACAACCCTGACATAGCAGTCAACATTTTTGCATTGCAGCCACGGGTGCACTGGCCACATGGGAAAACCTTAGGTTTCCCATGGGGCCTATGCTCCGAGGGCCTCTTGAGGGCCTATTGACATTTTTTCATGATGACTGATTTCTACGAAATGTCGCAAGAGAGGGGCCTACTTTAGCCATTTCCCGGGCCTAAATGGCCCTCCCAGTGCAGGTTCCCTCTCCTCAGTAGATCAGGACAGATGAAGTTACGAGGTCGGAAACTGCAGTAGGAGTCATCCTCTAGAAAATTTCAGATGTATCTTTTAAATGGGTTGATACTGTCCTAATTTAAAGACTAGTTTTGCATGTATTGCAGGACATATTTATTCATCGAACGAGTTTCTAGTAGCAAATCCATCTTCCCATTTTGTTTATGTTTCTGACTTACAGCAACATGCTGAGTTCATGAATAGTTGCAGAGGGCATGTGCTCGCTCCATGCCCAAGCTGATTCTTCCCCAACCTTTCTCCTGTCTGCACCTGTGGCTGCCGATGGCTAGAGAACCTCGCCCACTACTTAGGTTCCTCGTTGACCAGTATTAAATGCTGGTTGAGCAGGCTGGCGATAGAGATTTGCCGCTCGGTGCCCAAAATGCAAACATAGGTCCACTGAATGTTGAGAGGATGACTCGGCAGATCGTCTTCTGTTCCCTCCCACAGCCGTTGGCAGGCGTAACTCGCGTCTTTCACACGAGAATAGCCCAGCCCCTAGAGTCCTAGACTGACCATCATATGCTGCTTGCATTGGCGGACAAGCCCCAATTCTTATGGCATTCAATAGGGCATCACATACTTTTGGGCGCCTGTCTGGGATCGAACTCTTAAGAGTGAGAGAAACGTGTGTGGTTTTGTAAGTCCAAGGAGTTTGATCCCATTCAGGGTTCCATCATGGACAATGCATGTGAATATGTGTGAAGTTTTAGTAGTCCAAGAAGGACGATCTCACTCTTAAGAGTTCGATCCCATACAGGCATCCAAAAGTATGTCATGCCCTATTGAATGCCATAAGAATTGGGGCTTGTTTATAGGAGAGTACTTTTATTTTAACGGGTTGGGGTGGATTAACCAAAATTCAGGCATTATGCGAAAAAGGAATTCGGGGGTGGTTTGTGAAAGTTCCTTGATGGCAGACATTTGTACCATCTTTCAGTTTTGTGGGTGCTCCTTCAAGATAAGAGCTTTGTATACCTCAAGTTCTTCACCCGCACGTGCAATTGGTGCAGCCAAATGTAAGGAGTTCTGTGTATGTTTCCGGAACTGGTTCTAAAGTCATGAGAACAGGCACCAGCTTCCCATCCACAGCTTTCCACTCAGTGTGATATGAGGGACTGGTAAAAGTGGGTCTGGCAAGTGAGCGTTTTACCAAACAATGGTCTATAGTTGAAACATATCAACATAAATACCATCCGAAGACTGAAGTGTTCTGAACACAGTGTATGGAATGGTACTCAAGGAATGCTAACTTGGTAATGACTTCTTCACATGTGAAGCTTTAAAGCACACCTCATTTGGGAAGACCTTCTGGATGCACTGTACCATCGAGAATTCATCGTGATTCATTACCCGAGGATTCGACAATTACGATTATTTCGGGATACTTCAAACAAAACTAATACTGACCATGTACAGTTGAACAATAATTTTTTTTCTAAATATGAGATGGTTGAGTCCGTAAGTGGTTGCTTTCCCAGTTCTGAAAGCAGGTCAGTATTTTGTAAGTAATGATCCCAAGCTGCTATGTTACTGATGGTGGCAGGCTTTGGTTTGAATCAGAGCCCACTATAGAATGAAATGTCAAAATGGTCCTTCTTTTCATGGGAGATAGAGTTGAAGAAAGTCAATGCGATGGTGTGGATTGGACAGGGGCAAGGTAACCTAATGGTTGGTTGACTGTCCCTGGCTTGAGGCTGACCTCAGCCATCCTTAGTATTTTAGGGAAGAGAAGGATCCAGTGAGACTCATATCAATTGTGGCGTGGAAAAGACCCTAAGAATTTCCGATTGAAATAATCTAGCCAAATTGTTCTTATTGCCGTATGGCGTAATTGCTTCGGCTGGGAGTTTGACAATCCTCCAAGGTGTGGAATGAATTATAATTTTTCTCCTATGTCATTGCAGACATCAACCAAACTTCTGTGCATTTCATTCTGGAAAAGTTACGGACAGCCAGTGAAAAGTTACGCACAGCCAGAAGATAAATTACAGTATGTGTCTCTTGCTATGACAACTTTTGACAACAAATATATTCCTAGTTCACACCGTCCCATCAACTCTGTCACCCGTGCAAAGAAGGCCCTGCCTGCTCTCGGGACTGGGATAGCAGTGACTTCAGGACTCAACCTTCTCAAATGTAGATACCTTCAGTGTTCGATTGTCCAAGGTCAGCATTAATTTTTTTGTGTGAAACATTCAGAAAAAAATCGTAATTGTGTAATCCATGCGGGACGAAGCACGACATATTCACTACAGTACAGAGAAGCCGTAAAGTATCCACCAACAAGTGATGTTCTTAAACTTCACATTTGAAGAAGTCATTACCAAGTGAGCATTTCATAAGTACACTGTGTTCAGAGCACTTAATTCAGTTATCGGGCGGTATTTATGATCAATTTACTATGTTTCTACCATAGACCTATATCCAGTAAAACGCTCACTTACCAGACCAACCTTTATCAGATCCTTGCTGTGTTAGCCTAACTTATTAAAGCTCCTAGCTAACCACGTTGCGGAGGTGTGAACTTCCTCCCCGTGCGTGGATGTCCAATAAAGACTAGAGGGTTGAGTAACGGAATTGTGTGCCCTGCCTTCCTGTCAGTGCTTGCCTTTATAACGTTAGAATAAAACAGATGGTACCACTAGAAAGGTGAGCCACAAGATATAGAAAGTGGCGGCCCAGCAACCAGCAAGTATAACAAAGGTTGCCTCAGTAATGGAGGCAAAACCTGGACTGGAACGCTCCAATCCTTATCATACTGGGTGGAAGGCAGTGGATGGGAAGTTGGCGCCTATTCTCAGGACCAATGGACAGTTCAAAACATGCAAAGAAATTCTTACATGTGGCTGTAATACTGGGTACATTAAGTGCATGTACGGGTGCAGAAAGGAAAAACTCACGCGTGTAAAGGCATGTACTTGCAGTGACCTGTGTTGCAACAGATCTAAATGACTTTAATTCTTTTTCTTTAAACCTGTAATTGAACTATTTCCAAAACGTTTCAGTAAGACAACAATTTGATGTGCAATAAAGTGCCAAATTTTCGCTCAACCGTCTCTTTGAGCTTAACAGAATTTGCGTAACAAGTCTACGTCCAGTTCACGACGCACTCGAGAAATACTGATATGTTAGGGTTATAATCGTCCAAATGACGAGTTACCTAAACGAAAATTGTTGATCTGCAGAAAGCTTCATTACTCACTTGATTGATTAAAACGGTAACCGGGCTTTTCAAGCTCAGTTTTGGCAGAATATTCCTTGATAACAGCAAGTTTTAAAAAAAAAGACCCTCTTGGCCACCATCTTGAATTACGAACTTCCGGTCAATTTTTCGAGCTGGCAACATTTATTTCCCCGTACCCGGGTCAAAACACCTTACAAGCATCAACTACACATGATGGTAGCAAAGTTCTGGCTGGTTGCCTGATAAATGCACGAAGTGCATTGGGTAAATTATCGGACCTTCGTGTTTTACTATTACATTTGATTTACGATATTGTTGTAATTGTTGAGACCTGGTTTGACGACTCCATCTCGGATGCCATGCTGACACGAGATGTCCCATACTGTGTATTTAGAAGGGATCGTATTGGATGTCGTGGAGGAGGAATTGCTCTCTTCATACGTGACGAAATAGAGGTTACTTCTTTGAATATTGCAAGAAATTGCGAGGCACTAAGTGTTGTGCTGCCACACCAGAAACTTAGGTTAACTAAATACAGATGCAAACCTATTTCTTGTGAGCCTTTGGCTTTCCCGTCTTTAGAAACTTAGGTTGTTAACAGGCTACCTGCCAAACGGTAGAGACTTAAACCAGATAAATTCAATGTGCTCTTTTCTTAGATCTGCTGTTAATACCCAATATACAAATTTGGTCATGGGTGATTTTAATATGTCTTACATAAACTGGATAAATCACTCAGCTTCTGACTTAAATCAACAAATCGTTCTTGACTGTACCATGGACCTGGGGTTGAACCAGTTATTGACAAAACCAACTAGCGGTGAAAATATTCTTGATATTCTTCTGGTAGATAACGATCGGTTAATTTTTTATGTAGATGTCATAGCACACTTCAGCAAGAGTGATCATGAAACCGTAATCTTCTCAATTCATAATATTTGTAAAGAAGTAAACGAAAAAGAAAAATTATTTTAAAAGAACAAACTTTAACTTCCTGCGAATACATTTGAAAACAATTCAGTGGAATTTATACCTAAAAGAATCACAAACTGTGAATAGCCAATGGAATATATTTAACTGTATACTCTCCAATCTAGTCAAAAAATCAACGGAATATGTTCTCAAAAAAAAGAATGGAACATTGAAAATACCGAAAGAAATCAGAAAACTGACAGCACTTAAAAAAGAGGCTCTAGAAACGGCTGAAAATAAACAAAACTGATATAAACATGAGTTTGTATAATAATTGTAGAAAAAAATTAAAGGCCTTGTGTAAAACAAATGCGGTAAATTCTGAACGTAAAATAATTCAAGAGCGCCTATGAGCGCCCTTTTTAAGCACTCAAAAGACAAAACACAAATTTCCAGAAAAATTCCCATTTATTTCGAAAATACTTATTAACGAATGACCTAGACAAGACAAAGCAAATGCCGTTAACTACACTTTCTGTTAAAATTTTGTAGTTGATAACAATACGCCTGCTCCACCGGAGTCTGAACTAGACAATAATTCATTATCTTCAAACAAACCAAAAACTAAGTCTCCTGATTTTACAGCCGAGAGTATTGGAACCAAATTAAGAAACCTTAAAAGTAGTTCAGCAATTTGCCGGATGGCTTTTCTGCGAATTTCTATAGAAACCTAGCTTCGGAGCTATGTGAACCGTTGTACTTGATACTAAAATCTTCATTCACCTCAGGCATTCTACCAAAGTGATGGAAAATGGCTAGGGTTAGTCCTATGTTCAAAAAGGGCAATGCAGCTGAACCTGCTAACTATCGCCCAATTTCTCTTACTTGTATTCCGTGTACGATTCTGGAGCAAATCATTCGTGACGCAATTTTGAATCATCTATACAAATACACCCTTGTGCCAAATGACCAGTATGGTTTCCTACCAGGTCGTTCGACCACATTACAGCTGTTAAATTGCATAAATGACTGGACAATCCATTGAAAGTGGTATTCCAGTGGATGTTATTTGTATTGATTTCGCGAAGGTATTTGACTCGGTGGTACATTCAAAACTACTCAAGAAACTAAATAACGTGGGAATTGATGAGAGTGTTTATCATTGGATTAAAGATTTCGTGAGTCTTAGATCGCAAGCTGTATATATTGGTGACTCAATCTCAGAAATTACACCAGTCACCAGCGGTGTTCCACAAGGCTCAGTTTTAGGTCCACTATTTTTTGTGCTATTAGTCTCCCGATTTTCAGGTTAAAAGTGGTACAGTCAGATTGCCAAAATTTGCAGATGACGTAAAACTTTATAACAACATAAAAACCTCTGAAGGTCATCACTCTCTTCAATTAGCCCTAAATTGTCTATGCAGTTAGTCATCACAGTGGCAACTTCCAATAAATGCTAAAAAATGCCTAACTTTCCCATTAGGAAACATACACAGAATCTCTTCATATATTCTTGATAATCTGGATCTGGAGTCCACACACGAGATAAAGGATCTTGAAATTTACCTAACATCTGATCTCAAGTTTTCAAAACATTGCTGTCAGACTGCCTTTAAGGCTAAGCAGATTAGTCATATAATTAGACGCTGTTTTGTGTCTGGAGATATCAATACATTGATAAGGGCATTTAAATGTTTATGTTCGACCTATTGTGGAATATGCCAGTCAGGTCTGGTCTCCACACTTAGTGAAGGATATTAAAGCAGTAGAATCGGTCTAAAGAACGTTTACTAAATTTCTTCCCGGCTTCTATCATGTTCCATACAAACAGCGGTTAAAACGTTTGTGGTTTGCCTCTTTGGAACTCAGACGATTGCAAGCAGATCTATGCCTTTCTTTCTCCATTCTACACGGAATAGTCGATGCAGACCCAAAAAGCTATTTCTGTGTCCGGGTAATGCATATACCAGAGAACACACATTTAAACTTACCGTCGCTAAAATGAAAAGAGACTGTACAAAATTCTTCTTCTCGAACCGTGTAGTACAGCCATGGAATTCCTTGGCGTCCGAGTTGGTGATGTCGCATAGTCTTCAACAGTTCAAACTGGGTCTCAGAAAAGTTGATCTTTCCATGTTTTTAAAGTGTTTTTGACATTATTTGATTTGTTATCTGTACTTTTATTTTCAATCACTAACATTTGCGATGACGCAACCCAATGGGTCTAGAAATTGTAAATCTTGTTTAAAGTTACTAGGGGCTGGTGTTAGAGGGTAATATTTTATCCCTTCCAGTTTCCTTTTACCATTTATTTTTGGTAATAAAGCTGATATAATAATAATAACAACATACCAATGACATCTTGCATGATGCATGGTTTTACTAATTCATGCATTTACGAAATTGTAAAATTCTCTTTGACCCCAGTATTAATGAAGATAAAGCATTACGTAGCCCTTATAAATCTGAGCATAACGCCGCAAACTGTTCGTCTCTAACTTGTACGGTTCCCGAGATATCGCTCTTTGCTTGTCACTCTGTATTGCTAGTCGCCATTTTGGCGAGTTAGGCTAAATTTCAGGTCGCCAACTGCTGATTTTCATTATCAAATGGTGAGTGGTGGCCAGCATTGGAGAGGGTTGGGAGGGGGGGGGGGGGCCGTAATAGGGTGCTGCATTATCACACGAGATTTTCTGAAAAATCTACATCGTACGGCCCTGCCCTCAAGTCAGCATATTTTATGTTCACATGTTGAAGACCAGTCGTCAACGCTGACTTCATGGTTTCGCTTTCTCAACTCCAAATTTTGTTTCGAGCAATCTCCTCCCAGAATCCCGAAGAATGCTTAGTGGTAGGTACACTGCCGCTAACATCTAAATACTCACTCCCGTCTTCCACCTTAGTATCCTTTCAATCAATCCGACCCAGATATACCTATACCTCTTACCTCTCCAACCAACTGCACTACCCTCTTACGCGACAATGGGCTCTTCCGATTTTCCGATTGCGCGTCTCAATTACGCCTGATGACTCGTGGCGCTGGTGACTTGCATCGAATGGGGGGTGGGGGGAGTTGGACGGGGGGGGGGGCAGGCGTGGGCGGTCCCCAGAGAAGATGAGAAGAGAGAGCCTGAGCCTCAAGACACAGTCATCACGAGCAGATGCACCTTGCTATTCCAGATTCACCTTCACCCTCCTCTCCCCTCCAACCCCGACTTTCTAAGACGACTGTGGTGCCCCATGAGTGAACCTTTCACGCCCCTGTACCCATTAAACCCTGGGTTCCCTGGGTATTTTGGGTTTCTGACTTAAGAAGAGATGGTGTTCTACGGGGAAGGAGCTGTAGCCAAACTGAATTTCATTATATTATTTTCCAGTTATAATGCAAGCCCCATCACAACCAAGCAACAAAGGAAAGCCATTGCTCAAACAGATAGTAGCAACTGAAAGTATCCCTACGCGGAAAATGCGTTAATTTCGACATCGGATTTACCATGGATACGTTCAGAACTTTAAAACAAATTATAATAATAAATAATAAATAAAAATTTTGCCGCATTAACAGCAGGGTTACCAAAAGGGCAAGCCACTTAGACTGGACCCGTAAAAGTTTTTTCCTTATTCATTCTTTTGTCGGTATTTTAAAAAGTTCTGGTCGTTTCAAAAAAAGCCCGTACACTTAACTAACTTACCAAGGATGGACCTGAAGCGAGCCCTGACCGCTTCGTCAGGAAGAGAGTTCCACACAAATGTAACTCGAAGTGAAAAGAAGTGTTTTCTGCAGTCGCAATTAGCAGATTGTACTGTCAGTTTAAATGAATGTCTGCGTGTAATCATGCACGGAGCAGGGTCGAAGAAGGGAAGATCAACATTCAAAAAACCCCGAACGATTTTAAACGTCAAATATAAGTATGCTTTAAGCCTGCGTAGTTCAAGGGACTAGAGTTTAGTTTTTCCAACCTTTCTGCATAGGATAGGTTTATTAAGTTAAGTAAGCTCTTTGTAAATTTGCGTTGAACGCATTCTACCTTGTCAATATCTCCCAGAAGAGACGGGGACCACACCTGGCTGGCAAACTCCAACAATGGTCGAACAAACACCTTGTATGCCCAAATCTTAATAGTATTATTGCCAGATGTGAAACACCTGTTCACCATTACTAGACGGCTGAAGGCTCTCGCTACAATAAGGTCGCAGTGTTTGGTTGACTTAAGGTCTGACGTTAAGCAGACACCAAAGTCGTTAACTGAACGCACGTCTGGTATATGTAGATTACCAAGGTAATACTTATGGCATGGATTTTTTCCCGACATGAAAAGCTAGATACTTAGCAATAGCCAGTTGAAGCTGCCACTGTACACTCCAACCGTGGATATAATTTAAATCACATGAGATGGCTGGTGATGCGGAGGAAAAGTCAGTGATAGGTGCCCCCATCTTCAGGTCATCAGCGTAACTTAAATTGGTAGGTAGATTGATCACTGCATTGCAGGTCGTTTACAAAAATTACTAAAAGAAGTGGTCCAAGCACAGAACCCTGCGGGACGTCACTCTGGATGCTTGAAGATGAAGAGATGGTTTCTTTTATCACAACTCTCTGTGTCCTATCCTTAAGAAATGACTTAAGCCAATTTAAAAATTTCCACCAAAACCCAGGCACTCTAAGTTAAAAAGTAATTTCGAGTGTACTACCGTCTCGAAAGCTTTTTTAAAATCCAAATAAATTACGTCGTTGGGTACGCCGATGTCAAGCCCTGATGTCAAGATGTCTAAAAACGATAAAAGTTGGTATGTAGTGGATCTTTGCGGTAAAAATCCAAACTGATCATCCAGTATATTATTTTCTTGAAGATAGGCCAGCATGACAACATTATAGAGGTTTTCATTAATTTATACGCAACCACAGTTAAAGCGATCGGCCTGTAATTTGTTGGATCAGCAGGGTCACCTTTTTTTAAATACCAGAGTTACATTTGCCGGCTGCTACATTAAAGGAAGTTTGCCAGAGTTAAAAGAGAGGTTGAAACTAAGTGTTGATGGTATCGCTATTTGTTTGCTAATTTGTTTGTAAAAAAAAAAAGGCTGAGAAGCCATCCGGCCCAACAGCATGGCTTGGTTTGAAGAGACTAAGAGATGCCAATGTTTTTTCGACAGAGAATACAACAAGGTTAAATTGACCCAACGTTTTGTGAATTATAAAGATTGTAGGGATCTTATGTCTTAATTTCGCTGAGCCACTCAATCCTCGGTACCTACATTTAACAAAATGGTAAATTGAACAGTAATAATAATCATCTTGCTGAAATTTTTTCGCAACCACCACTTGTCACATATTGTCGCAACACGACTACGGAGCTGGGATTCATTCAACTCAGGAAGCAACTCGTGCTTGTCGAAAAGTAATTGATATAAAAAAATTAGAGTCTTGTTGTAGCACTACTGGTAATAACACGATCATCCAATAATTTGTGCGTTAGTCCCTCCAACTTGCGATAATATTCGCCGTAGTCCCTCCATCTTGCAATAATTTCAGCCTTATATATAGCAATACGTTTCGCCTTAGTCTCTCCATCTTGCGATAATTTTTCGCCTTAGTTCCTCTATCTTGTAATAGTTTTCGCCGTAGTCCCTCCATCTTACAATAATTTTCGCCTTATATCTAGCAATAC
>JAHWFP010050411.1:0-13547 GCA_023313725.1 Lithobius niger | reverse complement strand
TGCCAAGAATGTGATTCCATCTACATCGGAGAAACCAGAAGAACCCTCCTTCAACGCATCAAAGATCACGAAACTGCTACCATTAAGGGAGATCGTCGCAATGGAATCGCTCAACACCATCTGAGAACACAACACCCCATTGCCTGGGACAAGGTTTCCATTCTGATGAATTCCAACACACACAACGATGCACATTTGAGGGCCCTTGAGTCTTTGGCGATTAGGCGATTTACTACACTTAAACATCCATTAATGAACATCACGGGACCGACATACGAAGGCATTGACAGATTGGTGGCACCTACGCTGGCTGCCAAGCTTGACGCTAAGTGGGGTATCCAGATGGCAAGTGAAGATCAGTGATGCATCCCTCAACACGCGTGTTTTTGAAATCTGGAATTCGCGAACTTTGACATGTAGTTTTCGGACGTTTTTGTGTTGAAGAAGGTGAACGGGGTGGAATTCACCGAAAATTCAAAGGAACTTTGTGTGTGTGTGTTTCTCATGGATGTGAACGTTCTCGTGGTTGCTGTCGGGCAGGCCTTACCTGTTCTCCTGTTTGTGGTCACTGCTAAGGGACAACGCAACAATATGCAACAGCTGCCTGATGATGAGGAAAGCAAGAAGAAAATGATATTGTTGGTTGTGATGAAACCACTACAGGGACAGAGGATGATGAAGCTTCAACATCAGCGTATGAGGGGAGGAAAAGAATACGAAATTGATGTTCAAACACCATCTGTGAGAATCATGGTGATTTCTTAATGATTAACTCAACTTGTATTAACAAGTGCCGTATTAATTTCAGGTTGCGTTGAAATTCCTACCATAAATGTTTCAGTAAAGAAATAAATCGCTAATAAATAAGATTTATATTTTGTTGATCGGTATGTTTCCGTGTAGGCAACCTGTTTGCGTTGTGTTTTGTACGACGCCATTTCTAACGTAGCACATTAAAGTTCAAAGTATCATGTAAACCGTTGCTCCAGTAAAAATTCCAGTAAGAACATTATTTGTGTGAAATTTAATTCTCTTTTATTATGGTCCTAACATATTTTCTAGTAAACCTGATAGTTTAGGGTACACAGTCATAACTATGTCTCTGGTGGCCATTTTGTCAGCCATTTTCTAAGATGGCAGCAAAAACTCATACAGGGTCGTAGGAGACTTTTAGTATGTTAATTACTACCACTTCCAGATGATCTCTGCAAAGTTTCATCTCTGTTTGAATTTTTTCCTTTTTTTTTCCTAATTTAACTGGACTATATGCAGTTCGCACTGCACTGACCCGCTGTTATACTTTGGTCTTCGACTGTCGGTCAGGTTTCTTGCCCCTGTCCAGCCATGCCCTCGACTATGACCACATCAAGAGGAACTTCTCAGGAGTCCTCACTGTTGGCTTCCCACTTACCTTCACCCTGAAGCCCTTCGCTCGGTTGTTTTCGACATTGTCTGCTCGTCGCCCTCTTTTCCTGCAATGCAGTCGTTTCTGACATCACCCCCACGTGACCTGCCTTCTTGTCTTCCCACGTTTTGCAAAAACTGTAAACCCAGCACAAGAACCGTCATTCGCCTATGCGGCTGTCGCACCATTGGTCTTTCAACGCCCTCTCCCGACCTTTTGGTCCGGTTTTCAGTCATTTGGCTCATACTTCTAGCCCGGACAGCCACACTGATTACACAGTACGTTTTGGTCTTCCATTCTGTTCCTGATCCGCCTTCGTCCAGTCCACCATTCCGTTAAGTTGCAACTCTCAGCACTTTCGTTTGGCGTCTCCATTTCTTTGTTCACCTGTAACTCCTTCCTCCACCACTAATCATGGATTGACACAGCAATGACCTCAACTGGGATTTTGCCTCGATCCATCTACTCTCTTCGTGCAAGGCCGCCTTTCGGTCAAGCCTTCCTTGGACACCAGGGAAGAGCCTCTGTGCCTGCGCACGTTTACCCAGCAGGCATCACTCTGCAGCACAGAAAAATCCTATTTCGCTGTCCTCCCCAGCAGAACGTGCCTCTACCTGCGAGGGCCCACCCTTTTTTATTAAAAAAAAAATTGAACTTCTGTTTCAACCCCTTCCCTTCCCCAACCTCTTGAGTTCTGCAGAGTTGTCACGCCGGAGAAGCCAGCTCGTAGCCCTAGGGCCCTCTTCAGGTGGTACCCACCACCAGTTTTGACCCGGTCTCCAGTAAATACTAAAATTTACAGGTAATGAGATTTTCAAACGGCAACTAGAGACGTCAAAATACCAGGGGCCATCAGTTAATTTTGGTTACTATTGCCTAATACGAAAAAATACATTACCTGTACTCGCCCTATACCTCCCCTCTTAAGTCAACACCATGACTGATCGAGATGAAATTGGGTGGCAAAACCCTGTGTTTCTTGCGCATATTGAAGGAACTGTACACACACGTGCGCAGTCGGGTTATGCAGCTGACCAGCCTCTAGGAAAGAAAACATTTGGGGACAGAATGCTAAAATTTACAGGTAATGTATACAGGGTGGTCCATAAAAAAAATTCCACCTGAAATTTTTTCTAACTTTTTGAAAAAGAGTTTTTATAGCCGACAAAAAAATACATTACCTATTTTTATAGCGATTCCCTCCTTTTGAGCTATTATTCCCCTAGAAGCTTGAAAGTTGGCTTCCCAGCCGGGCTTGTACTGCTGCGCATGCACAGGGATGGGCTGGCTATATATACTCGGCGCAGCCGTCCGATGGCATAATTTCTCCTAGGGCGCTCACGACGACGTGACCGCCTTGAGCTCTCCCCGCTGCATCTTATCCTTCGGATCCGCTGGTCCTCAGGACGCGTCCCATCCTATGGGACACGTCCTATAGGACGCAGCATCATCCCAACCCGCCTCTTCCAGATCCGCTGGTCCTTAGGAACGGCTGCCCTCTCCATTTACATATTGCATCCTATCCACCTACAGCCAAAGGATGGCCTCGCCTAGGATGCCTTCTCCCACCAAGGACCTGGATCTCCTGGTTGTAGCTCGTCTCCCGGCTGCCTCTGTTCTGTCTTCAGAGACGAACAGAGAAAGGACCAATGCGTCCTCTTCACACAAGAACTCCGACGATCCTCAGGACCGGCTGTCCTCGCATCCTATACTGCCCACGTCCGCAGGCGCTTCCATCCACGGGATGGCCCCTGCTAGACTTCACTCTTCTACTACGGACTTTATGGATCCCCCAGTTGATGGCTCACTCCCGGCGGCTACCTCTGCTCCATCTTTAGGAGTGGACAGGCAGAGGACCAATCCATTCTCTCCACACAGAACCACTGTCCTCAGGGCCAGCTGGCCTCACCATCCTACGTATCACTACGCATTGTCTGTGCAGCCTTCTTGGATTGGACTACTTCACCACCTGCTATCGACTTCTGCCTTCCTTTTCCTCCAGCATTTAATGCAGTTGTTTAACCAAGAAATATGATATCCCTCCGCACAGCCACCATCTGCGCATCCTACTGCGCATCCCTACTTTCTCATTGAAAACGTTCCACGCTGTTCACTTCGCTCCCAGTTTGTGCGCCGTCCGCTGTGTCCTATCCTGTCCTTCGTTGACCATCCTCATGCCTTGTGACAAAGGGACACCGAGGGATGGATCCTCATCCAGCACTCCTCGCTCCGCATCCCCTCCGGTCTTTCCGGTTGCGGATGACATTGAGATTTTCGAACTTACTTCGGACCAGGATTCGCTGGAGCAGCCTCATCTGCCGCCCAATCCTCTTCTTTCCGAACCATCCGCTCCGATGCCTTGTGACAGTGCAAACACGTCCCCGATCCCCTGCAGTCAGTATCCGCCAGCACGGTACCTGCGATCCCTTGCTGATGAACTATCTCGTACCAGGGACCGTTATGCTTGCCTTAAGCTTCATCTTAAAGCCTGGAAGGTTGCTGCCAAGCTGACCTCCTCCGTGGGTCCGCAACTCACTCCTCTTGATTAATCCTCGCACTCGTCCCGTCCTTCCTTCGGTAACAGGACTCTCCACCACTCAGTGGACCAACGATCCGCTTACTACGTCCCACGTGCATACCCTCATGGACTCATCACTCCAAACTTTTAAACGGAAGGCTACAGTCTACGATTACACTTCAGCCTGCCTTGCTTCGATTCCTAAGCGTCACAAGCCTTCCCTCGACAATGCAGGACGTCTGCCCCGGACGAACCATCCCGTCCTATCCCATCCCATCCGTCCCCACTCTTACATCCGCTCACAGACGCAACAATTCTTCCATGAGAAGCACACATCCTTTTTTAGAAGACTCGGTCCTCCGTCCTATCCTTTTTCAGAAGACTCGGTACCGTCCTATCCTCAGTCCTCCGTCCTCTTTCCTATCCTTCACTACGGCTTCATCATAGAATGCTTAGATGCAGACAAGGGACATCTACCAGATCTATGTCCTCGTCTCCTTCTTCATCAGTTCATGGCTTGTCACTTCCCCAAACATTACAATCCCCTGAATTTGACGATTATGCACACGTCAAAAAAAAAGGGGGGGAGGGTGCAGGAGGACACAACTGCATGGTCCCGCCAACAGCACTACACCCGCTGACTGCGCAAGTGTTGCCAGGTCTCACCGCCGGGCGCCCTACAGGCCCCTACAGTCACTCACCTCGCAATTCATATCGCTGCGCGCCTAACAGTTTTCGTGTCCTGTTCATCGTTCACCATGTCCACCTCTTCTTCATCTGAAGATCCTGTTACCCGAAGTTACACCAACCAAAGAAGGGAATGTGTCCTCAGCCAAGGCTTGTAATTGTCTAGGTCTTTCCAAAAAAATTCTACGACCTATCACTTCGATCCTCATCCTCACCTCATCCTCGTCGCGTGTGACGGACAGGAACAAATACAGGACTGCCACAAATACAGGACTGCCGTATTTGTGTCTCCGTCTCGCCAAGTCGATGGACTATCATTCGACGAAAGCGACATCAATCAAGACAGCGGATGCTACACGCAGCTAAGCAGTGAGAAGAATTACGAGCTTGGAAGCAAGCCTAAGTACAACTCCAAATCCAAACAAAAAAAAACCGTGAAAACGCTATACCTTTTTGTCATTTATTCTGTAATTTAGTTTATTAGATTGTCCTCCTTCCAGTATCTAACGTAATTCAAAGTTAAAACTAATTTTTAACCATCACAAAACCTTCAAAACAGACACACGATTCACGACCGGAAAATGCCAGCCGGAGTAACGTCATAACGGACACGGTAGACTGGATGTTTCAAGCGCTTACACAGTCTTGACGCGTCCACCACTTAGCGTCCACTACTGGGGCTCCACGGGTCCAGACCTACGCATCTATTTCTGCCGGCACTTCCGTCTTGGACGACAATATATAACTCTATGGTGATAAATGTCAACACACGCGTTTTCCAATAGTGAATCACGTTGTGTTTTGAACTTGAAGGTTTGTGTGTTTGAAGGTTAAAAATTAGTTTTAACTTTGAATTATTTAGATATTGGAAGGAGGACGATCTAATAAACTAAATTTGAGAATAAATGGGGAAAAGGTAAAGCGTTTTCTCCAGACGGAATCCATATTACGCACATCAATGATCGATCTCATAGGCCTAATATTGCCGACTTTTCTGCAATTACAATGATGCTCCCGTGAATCGTGGTGATGTTTAGAAAGTAATTAATTTTAACTTTGAATTAGGTTAGATATTGGAAGGAGGACGATCTAATACACTAAATTTGTGAATAAATGAGAATAAAATCAGTGTGGTAATGCTAGATTAAACCCAGATCACGCACGTGAATATTCAACTTTTCCACGATGGATTTTGGCCTAAACGACCACCCAAAAACATACGTTCAGGTCAGAAATCTTGTAGTAGCTTTGTTTTAACGCCCCTCCACTTTTTTATCGATTTAATTTTAGTCGCCCTTGGCTTTTAATAGGCAATTTACGGTAATTGAATCGAATTTTAGCAAATGTACCTCTCATTCAAGAGTACAGGGATGTCGAATCAGAAATTGAAAGTGACAGGAGGGTGGCGGACGTCGACTGGTTTTCAATTTGCGGCGCCTAAATGCACATTTGCGCAAGGAACGCTTCCCAATGGAATCCATGGCCTCCATTCAAGATGCCCTCCAACAAGGTGAATTCACGGTTTTGTTAGATCTGTAGGATGAGTAGTTGCACATTCCCCTCTAGCCATCGGTCAGCCGTTTGTTTCGACTGGTGGCACGGCAAGTCTCGTTCCAGTTCACTGCAATACCATTTGGCTTGGCCATGGCCCCCTTCTTTTCACGAGGTTGATGAATCCCGTTCTCGCTCGCCTCCACATCCATGGAATCAAAGCGCATGTGGTCCTCGACGACTGGCTGCTATGACCAAAGTCCAGGGTGTTACTGGCGCGACGCCTGGACCAGTGCCTATCCCTGTTTGCTCATCTCTGCCTTGGGGTGAACATAAAGGAATCGAGGCTCGAACTGGCGTTGGAATTTACATTCCTAGGGGCAGACTTCAACGCTTCTCACCTGACGGTCAAGCTTTCTCCGGAGAGGATAGAACAGACGAGGTCTTCAGTCCTGTGCTTCGTCCTGAGGGAGACAGCGACAGTCTTGTGGGGTTGGCGTCCCTAGTCGGATTTTTCGACTTCAATGCCGGATTGGTGCTGATGGGACACCCTAACCCTGCCGTCCTTCATCTTAGCGGGGGGTTACTTTGATGGACCGCTTCAGGAAGCAAGGTTTTCGTGCAGGAGTGGCATCAAGACTAATGGGCTGTCTTTGGGGGTCGTCACAACAGAACTACAACGTAAGGTGGCAGTAGAGTGGGTAGAGTGGTGTGGTCAGCAACTGCAACCCTTGTGACCCGCCTGTGACCAAATTACTGAGTTTCTTTGAAGCATTGTGAATGCAGGCCCTGTGACTTTCAAACCAAAGTGTGCGACCTTTGCGACCTTCCCTACGATGATACTGTGAAATCGATCCTGGACCCTTCAATTCAATTCAATAGTGAGTTGTACCGCCGTTGGCAAAAGATGTATTCAGACGTTTTGGTAAAGTGGGTAGGTGACTATAAACTGTTCTCCTGGGTTCAGTGAAAGTGTGGGCTTTCCCACCTCCTGAATGACGAATTCCGGAACATTACTGAAGGTACGTATTTTGCAGGAAGTAATAAACAAAAATTTTAACTGTTAAAATTAGTTTTTACTTACCTAAAATAGTTACCTTCAGTAAGAACCCACCCGCCTCCGCGCATTCACTGAACCGGAGTGTTCGTAAAAGTGATGAGGGTGAATTGGTGGGGCTGCTGACGTCAGAGGGAACGTGCAGCGCACCCTTGCGGAAGGGGAGAAAAGTTTATAGAGAGAACATAAAATGGGGATTTTAGTTCATAACCGAGCAGTGTAAAGCGTAAAGTAGTGATTTTAGCAACATTACTGAAGGTAAGTATTTTAGGTAAGTAAAACTAATTTTAACAGTTCAAATTTTTGTTTTTCTTGCCCTAAACAAATTTTCATGCCCAGTGGATGTTTTAAACCTTTTCTGTATAGCTTCATCGTCACTGCACCGAATGACTGAAAAGTTTTTTTTCAAAAATTTCAAAAAATTGGATCCAATTTTTCGGAATCAGAATGGCATTTTGGATCCGGAAAAGTGCTCCCTACTTGCACTTTTTCTAAAACTCCTTTTCAAAAACTCACAAAAATTTTAAGTGGAGCTTTTTTATGGGCCACCCTGTATCATTGTATTACCGGTGGCCCCCGGTATTTTGACGTTTTTCTGCTAGAAATTTTCTAAAAGCTTAACTAACACCGTCGATAGCCGATAACAGTGGTAGAACATAGTTATAATGTACCCGTGATCATGAGCAACACAAAGAAAATTAACACATTACTACCAGTACAGAACACTATTTTTCACTGTCCTGTTAGAGTTTCACAGAAAAAAACGTTCTCCTTTATCAGAAACCATCCACTATGATGCAAAGAAAATAAAATCGCATTTCGGAGCACTCAGATTTAAACTACGCACATGGCAGGGCTTGACACTGATCTATAAATGTTCGTGGAAGTTCCACTTTTGGTCAAGTTTGGCGGCCATGACAGGGTGAATCACTGTTTTCATTCTGTTGTAGGTTGCTCCTGTATGATTAATGAGGGGCACCTGTTGTGCCCAATGTTCATCTCCTATGTATAGGCGATGACTCGTCATCACCATACCCTGTCGTATCCACACTGCCGTCCCGTCTAGGTGAGCCCGGTAAGGTAACATTGTCCTGTAGATTCACCAGTCCGTCCCCCGAGCTGGTGTCGACGAGGCAGCCCCCAGAGCCGACGTATCTCATCGTCCTCCAAATCTACTGATGTGGCGAAGTTTTCCCCCGTTGGGTAACTTCACGGGTATAACCGCCACTAGAACCATCCACTGACCTTGCCCAGATTTATCTTTCGTCTGGGAAGGCAGCGATAATGTGACAGCGACTAGTATACATAAACTCCAACTACAATGCACCAGAACGAACGAACTGCTATGGTCATGGCTGCCAACCCCTCTCCAATCCTGTCGCATTGTCATTCAAGGGTACAGCGTGTCAAGCTATCCCTTGAATCCATACAAGCAGAATCTACAAAGTGTCTAATATTTGGCTTGTTAAATGTCTGAACAGAATCTAAAAATGCCTGATGAAATGCGTGTTTTTAGGTGAAAATCAGACAAAATACACGATTTCACACATTTTGTCGGATAACTGACTTTTTCGTGTATCCTAGATACGGTAGACTTAGCATGGATGCTTGAATCACTGTCACATTTCCCCCGAATTCATAAACACGTAGTCATAAAACACCCTACCAAGTCTAGGCAATGTTAGAACATGTCCCTCGCCGATCATGAAAACACCGCAGAATTCCATCATCCAATAATGGTAGCCTAGTGGTGAATACCATGTCAATTCACCCATGCACAGGCAATGCTGCTATAAAAGCCACCGTAAACGAACTTCCCAAATAAACTTTACGCTACATCACAGATCTTATTTTTACCCTATTACCAAATTTCTGAGTCGTTAGGCTAATATTTCCAATAAAACCGTAAAATGTCAGTTCCAGGTTGACACCAAGTAAAGTGTAACTGTCTTCGGCCTGTCAGCCACCAGGGCCGTAAGCCAATTGCTCGCCAGCTGGTAACCCATACATGGTTCGTCCAAAATTCAATCAAGAAAGTGATACTTGAAAGTGAGTAGCAAGTGCAATAATTCCAAACTATTAAAACCTCATAAGATACAGGCTAAAATTACCAAAAAGTTGGCAAGATTATGAGGTTTATAATTAAATGCCGACCAAGTCGCTTTGCGAATTATAAATCATTTATTATAAAATAAATGAAGTCTTGAAACTAAGTGGTAAGCACTTAGCAGTGTTCAACAATTATTCATCGCCAAAAACATACTCCTTTAGGAGGAAGTTTTATCCGCAACACGAATAACCAAAATCCATACCATTTAATTGCCAAATTTTACTCGTTAAAATTAAGAATATCCACAGCAGTGAATGCGACTGGCGACACCACACATTCCAAGCATCGAATCACCAACAGTCATAACACAAGTTACATGGAACATATGCTGTGGCCAAGCGACTATCAATTGCAGAGAACTAATTGACTTCCACTAAGCTTAACATGAAGCTTATAAATATATAACTTTCATCATTGGGGTATGACAAAAGTGTATAATTAACTATCTCCCTTGAATGTGTGGAAATGACAAAGCGTTACTTTAGTAGGCTTTGACAAAAAACTCAAGACTCAAACCTTACTCAAGATTGTCTTACCAATACTACATTAATAATGGAAGATTAAATTAATCTCAATTTTAAGATTAACATGCAATCAAAATTAATACATTATATATAAACTACCACGCATGATATGGCGTGCCCGCGGTTAAAAACTGCGACACCCATGTGCACCAGCGGTCTGCGACTGCTACATGTGCCATTTCGTCTAGCGCTCGGGATGTAATCAACTACCGCCTGGATATACCAGTGGTTGACGATTTTAGGCGCTATGGGATCCATCAACTGCCCTCGCGCAGAAAAGACTGGGAGAGCAGCGATAATGTGACTACGACTTAAGTTAAACTTCTACAACAACACACCAAGAACAGTAACAAGCAAGTTTGAGAGCATCTACCATCTCTCCATCCCTGTCGTATTGTGATTCAAGGGTACTGCGCATCAGGCCAGCCCTCGAATCACTGTCACATTTCCCAAGGTGTTAGACTAACACCAACCATCAAACACAACTAGCAATGTTTCAATGATAAACCAATTTGGAAACAATACTCGTAACCAACCATACACTAGACTCTTACTGTAACACACTATGGTCAAAATAGAGGGCTGGGGTGGGGTTGCCATCCCCCCCCCCCCCCTCTCTTACCTGGACGTCGTGGTGAGGGCCTGCATGCCCTAATCATACCTACCCCGGACGTCACTGTACAACAATATACACCACTTTATCGGTACAAACTATTACGAACCGATAAAGCTGACCGACTTGTCCCAACTTTCACTTGGGAACATGGACAGGTAGCACAACCTGCCATTCTAGAGAATACACACATGATAATCTGTGAGCACATGTAGATGTAATACTGACTGGCCAACTGCAAGTCATTCCCGACTGGAGTGGAAAGGCCCGAGAGGTAGGAGGTGCTGCAACTGAGCACGTCCCCCAAACAGTGCATCCCTTTCACGAAGGCAGCCATTCCCGTGAAGCTTTCGGAAACACCACACTCATAACCTAACCGTCTGGTCCGGGCCCGACGCTTTGCGTGCGTCCATATTATATGGCATGGATCCAATAATGTTGAATTTTTTTTTGTACTTGGCTCCAGCCACATTCCATTGGAAACCGGCTGTTTGTTTCACAAATAAAAAATAAAAATAACTGTAATAAATCGATCGGCCCGTGTCATACAGAGATGATAAGCTACCAGAAAATAGTTAAAATAAGAAAACTACTTTCCCACGCACAGACACATCGCGGTTTCGTCACACAAAATTAACGCTCCACCGTCTGTCTGATCGGCCGATCGTGTTCACGAACGGCCGACGCACACTGTAAGCGTCACACATCACGATTCCATCGACCCACACACTGAACGAAATGCCGTTAATAAACACGAAGTCGGTCGTGTCTACAAACTGCTCATCACAACCTCCATGGTGGCACACTTCTCTTGGATGGAAAACAATAGCCAATTCGCCACCCGTCCGCCATTGACCCGGCGGACTGTCCGCCGGTCACCAGCCCGCCATTGACCCGGACAGGGCCGCCGGTCACCAGCCCGCCATTGACCCGGACAGGGCTGCCGGTCACCCGGACTGGAACGATGTCCGCAGCACTAATAAACAGCCGCCGGAATGCGGGACCTGGTGGACCAACAAACATTCAAAACCGTCGAAACACCTTTCTGCGTCGCCAGTGTCGATTACTTCACCACAGCCGCTTGGTCGGCTTTCCATCCCCCCTACGCCTTTTCCATTTCGTTGTCACGCACTGCGCTACCATGCCGCTATGACCGGTGCCTGATACGGGTTCGATGCTGACCCGGACAGCGCCCAAACAAAGGACGCGTCCGCTCCTATCAGCAGTCGAGCATTACTCGTTGGAATCAAGGAAACGACCCCCGATTCCAAATACATTCATATCGTTGTTTGACGATGAATGCCCTCCTAAAACGGCTAATTCTCTAGCCTTCTGATGCAAACCACTACGCTCGGTCGAATCTGCCCACATTGCCTCGACCGTCACGATCGTCTGGGCCTAAATTGTCGCACACTTCGGCACACTTCTAATTGAAAAGTCACAAACTGCATCGGCGACACCAAGCTTGTATTTCCAATTGATTCATCTTCTTCCACACTTTTGCTTCCCATAATCCGGGTAAGAAGCACATTTCGTATATCTTGTAGGCTTTCTCATGATGAGAGAATAGAGTAGTAGCGACTGTCTCGGTCGCGTCCCAAAACAAACTGTGATAATGAGCGGGAATGGGGCGCCACCTAGCGGTGGTCATGAGCCCCGGGGAGTGCCATTGCAAGGACCAGGAGAGTAGAAATTTCATGTTTGGGACGGGTAGCATTTCCAAAACTGGAAAGCATATATAAAATACAGGTAAGTATTTTAGGCTAAGTAAAAACTATTTTTAGGGGTAAAACCCCGTTTTATCGTTAGGAACTCCAGTGCTCTAAGGTGAGGATCGTGTTTGGTGTTGGAATGAAGTAGGACTGATGTTTTCTCCCAAGCAATGGAGTGTTTTGTTTTACGTTGGTGTTGGGCAATACCATGTCTTCCCCTGGAGCAAGCTATGACGGAATGAAAACGTTGATTCACCCTGTCATGGTTGCCAAACTCGTCCGAAACTGGAACCTCAGTGAGCATTTAATGATCAGTGTTCGGCACTGCCAAGCGCTTGGTATAAAACTGATAGTGCTTCGAAATGTGATGTTTATTTTTCTTCGCTTCGTAGACCGTTTCTGATAAAGGAGAACGTTTCTTCTTCGAAAAAATACATACAGGACTGAAAAATAGTGTTCTATACTTGTGGTAACGTGTTAATTTTCTTCATGTTGCTTATAATCACGTGTTCATTATGACTAAAAGGCTAAAATCTTCAAATATTTAT
The DNA here is from genome assembly GCA_023313725.1 of Lithobius niger. Classification (NCBI taxonomy): domain Eukaryota; kingdom Metazoa; phylum Arthropoda; class Chilopoda; order Lithobiomorpha; family Lithobiidae; genus Lithobius; species Lithobius niger. Next base: position 882 of record JAHWFP010050411.1, on the reverse strand, counting down.
CCAAATCAATGTTTTATCCCCCTTATCTTTGTTTTTCTGCAGCAAAATTACCTGAAAGCTAATTCACATATTTTACGAAATCAACTATGTACCTAACACGATCACGGAAAAGACGGTGAATACGCCTACGCAAATGATCATTGACGTGCGTGATCTGGATTTAATCTAGCGAAAATGTGATGCCTTTATTCTTATTTATGCACAAATTTAGTTTATTGGATCACCCCTATTCCAAATTCCAACTTAATTTATAAAATTAAACCTTCCTAGCAAATCAACGCTACTGATGATAATGTTTACTTGGACCCGGGCTACAGGGCCATCAGTCTCAGGGCTTGCATGTAAGTTGGTATTGTCTTCCATTAGCTGCAGATGGTGAATCTATCTGCAGCTAACGGAAATCAGTCCCAACTTTGATGCAAGTCCTGCTATTGATGCCATATACCCCGGGTCCCATCAAACGATCGTCAGTAAGTCCACGCAAAGTTAATTGTTTGGTTTACAGGCACGTGCGGGTGCCTTAAATTATCGCGGGTCAAACTTTATTATTTGAATCTTTGTCCACCTGCTAAAAATCGTATTTTTGCCAAATTTTGACATTCCAGTGCACCATTTTCACCGTCTCAAGTTCATACCTCTAGCTCAAACCACTAAGATGTTATTTCGCAAAAACTAAAATATTTTTAATACTAGATGGCATAAATAACATATTAGCAGAATATAATACTTTTTAGGCTGACTGAGCACTTTTTCGGCTTTGAGCTAAGTAAATGTAAAAGAAATGTAGTCAGTTAAATAAAATGAAAAAATAAAATAAAATGCCTGGTGCTTCAATTTGATACCTTGCCCGCAAACCAAACAATTTTTTTGCATGGCCTAATG